>JAGYYJ010001006.1:0-110612 GCA_019671005.1 Hibiscus mutabilis | reverse complement strand
ACCCCAAACCCCAAACCTTAAACCCTGACCCTAAACCCTAATCTTAAACCCTAATGAAACCCTAAACCATAAACCCTAAAGCCTAAACCCTAAACTATGAACCTTAAACCCTAAACCTTGATCTATAAACCCTAAACCTTAGACCCTAACCCTAAACATTAAACATTAAACCTTAAACCCTAAACTATGAACCCTAAACCCCAAACCCCAAACTCCAAACCCTAAACCCCAAACCCTAAACCTTAAACCCCAAACCCTAAACCCTAAACCTTACACCCTAAACCTTACACCCTAAACCCTAGACCCTAAACCCTAGACCCTAAACCATGAACCCTAAACCCTATAGCCCAAACCTTAAACCCTGAACTATACACCCTAAACCATGAACCTTGAACCTAAACCCTAAACCTTAAATCCTAAACCCTCAAGATACGTACCAACCCTAAACCCTAAACACTAACTAAAGATCAAACCCTAAACCCTAAAATTTTAAAAACACTTGTGCTGAAATAAAAAAAATCTCACTAACTTCAAAAAAAATCTATATTTTCAAAATTCCCTCCAAAAATTTAAAAATTTCAAAAAAACCTCCAAAACCCTAAAACTTTTCAAAATAACCCTAAACCATAAAAACTTTAAAATTTTCACCTAAACTATGGATTATACCTTAAACCCTGAACCTTAAACCCTGAACCATAAACCCTAAAACCTTGAACCCTAAACTCTAAACCCTAAACCCTTACCTCAAGATATGTTTTAACCCTAAAACCTTACTTCAAGATCTATACCAACCCTAAACGCTAAACCCTTACCTCGTGTTCTGTGCCACCTTTTACCTCAAGATCTGTGCCAACCTTAAACTATTACCTCAAGATTCGTGCCAACACTAAACACTTACCTCGGGATCCATGGCAAACCCTAACCTCGTGATTCATGCTAACCCTTACCTCGAAATCTATGTCAACCCTTACCTCGAGATTCATGCCAACACTAAACCCCAAACCCTTACATCGGGATTCATGCCAAACCTAAACCCTAAACCCTTACCTCAAGATTCCTGTCAACCATAGACCCTTACCTCAAAATCCATGCTAACCCTAAACCCTAGACCATTGCCTCAGAATCTATGCCAACCCTTACCTCGGGATACATACCAACCCTAAACTCTTACCTCGAGATCTATGTCAAACCCTAAACCTTAAACCCTTACATCGGTATTCGTGTCCAACCCTAAACCCTTATCTCAAAACTTGTGCCAACCCTTATCTCAAAACTTGTTCCAACCCTAAACCCTTACCTCAAGATTCATGCCAACCCTAAACCCTAAACCTTTTCCTCGATTGTGGTAATGGGGTTTGTAGGCATCGGTTTTAATAAACTAAAAATTTTGAAACTAAACCTTCGAAACTCCCCAAAGCACTAACTAATGATCATACCCTAAACCCTAAAACTTCGAAAACACCTTCTTTAAATCAAAAAAGTTCTCACTAACTTAAAAAGGATTCTAAAAAATTCCCTCCAAAATTTAAAAGTTTCAAAAAAACCCCAAAACCTAAAACTTTTCAAAATAACCTAAACCACAAAAATTCAAAATTTTCACCTAAAAAAAAATATAGTATATTTTCAAAAATCTTTTTCCTCCAAAATTTAAAAGAAAAATTCACTAAGACGGGATCACTAACTAATACTAAAAACTAATATAATATAATACTAGTCTAAAAATAGAATAAAAATTTTAAAATAGAAAGACTAATATAATAGAAAGAAAAGAACTGTCTAAATACTTTCCCTAAACTACCGCTGGCTTTACGCAATCGATCGGATCATATAGATATCCCTTCAACACAACATAGGTCGTCGAAAGGATCTCGGGGACTCACCAAAGCACGAAAGCTAGGATCTTTCAGAAAGTGGATTCCTATTCAAAGAGTGCATAACCGCATGGATAAGCTCACACTAACCCATCAATTTGGGATCCAATTCGGGATTTTCCTTGGGGGTATCCGTAAGGAATTGGAATGGAATAATATTGATTCATATAGATACAAAGGAAAAGGTTCTCTATTGATTCAAATGATGGACCTATGGGATAGGGATAGAGAAAGAGGAAAAAACCAAAGATTTCACATAGTGCTTTTGATCAAAAAATCAATCTGATTTATTTCGTACCCCTCGCTCAATGAGAAAATGGGTCAGATTCTATAGGATCAAACCTATGGGACTTAAGGAATGATGGAAGGGAATAAAATAAAATAAATGAAATGAAATAAAAAAAGGGGGAAATAATAAATAAGTAAATAAAAATGAAGTAGAAGAACCCAGATTCCAAATGAACAAATTCAAACTCGAAAAGGATTTTTCTGATTCTCGAAGAATGAGGGGAAAAGGAAAGGGATTGATCGAGAAAGATCTCTTGTTCTTATTATAAGATCGTGTGATTGGATCCGCGGATGTTTGGTAAAAAAATCTTCTCTTTTGAGAAAAATCAAAAAATGGAAAGTGTTCAATTGGAACATGAAAACGTGACTGAATTTGTCCTAGTTACTCTTCGGGACAGAGTGGAAGAAGGGAGGAGATTCTCGAACGAGGAAAAGGACCCAATGACTTCGAAAGAATTGAACGATGAGTCGTATGAGGTGAAAATCTCATGTACGGTTCTGTAGAGTGGCAGTAAGGGTGACTTATATGTCAACTTTTCCACTATCACCCCCAAAAAACCAAACTTTGCCTTACGTCTGTGGAACTGGCTTGTGGGAAAACCCAAGAAGCAGGAACAGAGAACCGATCAACAACCACCGCTCCATGATCAACCTGCACTAAAAGAAGCCCTAGAGAAATAAGGGTTTTCCGACGAGGTAGAGAGAAAGTAGAGAGAGTCATATGAGCCCCAATTATTTTTCATTTTCACTTAATCATAGTTATAGCTTCTAAAATATTCTATTGTAATAGCTGCTTGTTTTAAATAAACAAAATGAAATCTGGCACTGTTAAACCACATTGATAAATATTTGCAAGCCCCCCGAGAAGGAAGCATTGCAGAATCAAACATCATTTTACCGATAAAACAAATATAAATCACACAAAAAGAAAAGAAACATACTGTAGCAAGTAGCATAGCATTTCATCGCAGTTGTAAGTAGCAATAGCTAAAATACAGAAAGACCAGAAACCATTGGTTACATATAAGATTTAATGATGCCCAAATCTTAGACAGTGCAATAAGCTTTAAGACCCGATCTAAGAATTCCAGATGCAACAGCTCCTTGAGCGATTTGGGCAGAGTAAAATTTGGAAAACTCTTCATAGTCAAAGGGCTTGAAGAGCATGGTATTATCTTCATCCACAAGCTCTTTTGGTGTCTTTGCAAGGTGCCCTCCTCTCATCCTTGCGAACAATCCCAGGCTATACCTATCCTTGTTTTCCTTCATCATTACACGATGATAAGGCGAAGACAATGCACCATTTAATCATACCTGTAACAAATAAATCTCTCTTCAACTCCAGTCCATTATGACTACGAAAGAGTGGAGTGAAGGTCTTATACTGATCCATTCGCCATCTTTGTTTTCAATCTCCAGTCCATTCACCTCGTTTTGATACAAAAGAGTCATCAAATTTTGGTCACAGTGCGCCACTATTCCCGTGCTTGGATCGCTGGTTTTTGGCTTTTCATATTTCATGGCCCTCAACTGATAATTCGTGGACTCAATCAGCTCATCCGTGTATTTCTCGACGCCAAAATCATCCTCAAAACCGTCTTCTTCAACCTCGATGCTAGCTGAATGAAAGATACTAGAGTTTCGCTGCCAAATCCAGAGCAAATGATTAATACAACCCAAACAATTTTAATTAGAAACCAAGTGTGACTAGTGAGGCCACAAAGTACCTGACGTTTGTGTTTTCTTGAGGCCAAAGAGTAGAGGTGAGGCATCGTTCAATGTTTTCATCAACATGTGCATCATCGACCGACATGCTTTCAAACAATCCGGACGGATACCCAGAATAGCCACGGAAGGGCTTGTCGGAAACACAAAGCTTCTTTGTTTGTAAAGGCAAGTCAAAGAGATCTTCCAAGGCTCCAAATACTGGCTGTCGGAGCTATAGGACTTGGTCAACTAAAGCCTCGAAACACCCATACGCCTCCACTGCTTCTCGGACTTGGGATTTCACCAAATCCCATTCAGGGCTGCCCGGTTTTAAGTCTTTTTTTGAGAAATCTATAACAGGAACCTTAGCCATCTCTGTCTTCTTTTTCCTAATCTAATATTAATGCTTTTATCTAAATCCTTCTAATATTAATGCTTTTATCTAAATCCTTGTATCAACGAATAATGCTTCTTTCTATACCTGAATGGCTCCTTTTATTATGAGATTTTAGTATTCCATTGAAAGTCCCGACTTGCAAAAGGAAGGTTACAATATAAATTGTCTTTGTATCCAATAAAAAAAATTGCTATGACATTGAATTGCGACTTAAACTTTTTAAGCTTGGTTTTTGTTATTTGTCTGCAGCTAGAAATTGTAATCATTTATTTTTTACCGAGTTTTAGTGTTATTAGTGTTATTATAATAGTAAAACTATTAATATAAAAAATCAAAAAAAAAAATAATAAATATATTATTAAAAAAAGGAAAATTATGTGGAGCAGGTGCTCCACATCACCCATTTTCCATCCTTTTGCCTATAAATAGGAGGCAGCAAAGGGAGCCCAATTGGAGGGGAAATCCACGCCAAAATTGCCAAATAAATTGGCTATATCGTGGGGGCTAGGCCGGCCGCAAGGCTGGCCGGGGTTGGGGGCAGTGTCCTCGACTCCAATTGGTTCGATCCAACATTCGATCGGGTTCTTATTTTAGATCCGATCTAATTAATATTTTTGGAGAGGTCTCGGTAGATCTCGGTGGGGTTCAGTCAGGGTTCCTTATTCAAGCTCCTAGTTAGGTATATTTTCTTCCTTTTTTTATTAGTGTTGTAATTTTTATAATTTAATGAAGTATTAGTTATTTTAAAATTGTAGTCTTATTTTTTAGTTTGTATGTTTATGTTTTAAATTAGTATTTAATATGTTTTAAATTTGTGTTTTATATTAATATTTTATTTATATTAGATTTGTTTTTATTTATGTGTTAGAATAATATTTATTTGTGTTTTAAATTAATATTTATGAATGTTAGTATTTTATTTATGTTAGATATGTTTTTATTTATGAGTTAGATTAATATTTATGTATGTATGTTTTAGATTAATATTTTATTAGATTAGTATTTTATTATGTTAATATTTATTTGTATTGTATTTAAATTATTTGCCATGTTTTATATTTTGCTCACTAAGTTTGCATAATGGAATATATATATTGTCAATGCGGTGTCCTTTTATCCGAAGCGTAAACGGGGGCGATGTCGAACCGTAGTGATAGTGGTTGGGCGTTTACCCTCGGATAACGGGGCCTTTAAAATTTATTCGCAATTATAACCGAATTTTAAACTAATCGTCACTTTAATCCGGAAAATCTAACATTAATAAAGCGGTAATTATTAAAGTACCAATTTTGGGCGGTGTGGGGGTGCTAATCCTTCCCCATCCGTAACCGACTCCCGAACCCAACAGTTTTTTAAATCTCTGGTTTTATGGTGTCCGGCCTACCTAAGTGGCCGGTGACGACTCCAATTTTTAAATAAAATGCGGTTTTTAAAACCCCCACAGAATAAATATTTTATATCCGAAAAATCACAAACGCCTTCGAAACCACGTTTTTTAGCAAAAAAAGGACATCGCTACAGAAATCGGCAATATACTGTCACAAATCACAACCATTTTGTTTATCTCGTAGTGATTCATTCACCTTGACGCAGCGATGATAATGATAATGTTAAATAAATTTTGTACTTGTTAATTTAGCTTCCATTAAAATAAGGTCAGAAATTTAAATTTTAAAATTGTGAGTAAAACACAGTTATGAACCTCTATAATACCCGAATCAGATTATTCATTTAATGAGATTATTCAATTAATGAGTTCAATACAAGTGATTATACTAAAAGATGACAAATTTTGTATTTAGGGACCATTAAAGGTTATTTTATATGTATTTACATTATATTTTCTGTCTATTACTTACCCGCATGATGTGGATGATATGATATTTTATAAATGCCGAATGAACGAAGATGGAATAAGAAATGAACGAATAAACTCGAGAAAGAAAATAAGCCAATTATAAACAAATGTGATAAGTCATGCAAGGCATTTTATTAATGTTATGTCTGGTTTGGCTGAAAGTGACCAAATTAATCATTTGGTGCTTCAAGGCTAACCACAAAACATGTTTCTTCTACTAGTGTCATAAAAAATTCCATTCAATCCTGAAGATGCTATAAAGGAAACATGGCATGATACAAATACCGCAAATCTGCCTTATAATCTGTTATAGAGGTGTTTTCTTTAGATCCCAATATGTTGAAAGATAACAACACTACTCATCCTTGGATCTCTTCTCTACTTCCTCCAACCTCTCGATTTCCTTGTTATACTTGCATATGCTGTGGATACACCTGCACAACCATCCATCCCAATTTATCTAACAATTTAAATACAACTTAAAATATCTTTCTCAAAGTAAAGGCTGTCAAAATGCTATTGCTATCACATACCAATAAAGCAGGCCTGCCGTTACGCACAATATTACGTTCCTTTGAGCTTTGTAGATCTGAAACCACCCCAAATTCAACTTATTAGCCCTCATAGGATATTTTACAGAACAACAACAGGCTTGTGTTCCTTCTTCTGTCTCCCAATCAGGATTCAGGTCTAACCAACTTTACAAGAAGTGATTGAGGGGTTAATTAATTAACTGGTTATGAAAAAGCTCTAAGTAAGCCACTTGTTAGATATACTAAACCCCAAAACAGAAATGATTGGGGAAAAGCAGGGCAGCCCATGTATCCTAGCTCGAAAGCCTGACTTGAGCAATGCACTATTTTTGCCCCAACTTGTTGAAGAAAATATTATAGGCTTTGAACACCCACAGTAGAATCTTTGAACTGAGGAACACTAAATTATTTAGCCTTGTTAATCCAAGTGTCAACATGAGATCTCAAAAAAAAAGCTGTACCTAATTCTGTTTCCTTAGACAAACAAGTTTCCATTGATTAATCCATTGCTTCAATGACAAGGTACAAAACAAATATGGACTATTAGACACGGTAATTCTCCAAATGCCAATCCCCATCTTTGGGTTGATATTTTAGGGGTAGTCAAATTGGCTAAAAGAAACTAGAAAGCAGGGAATGGATATCTTGTCAGAAAACATGACCTCTTTCTCTATTTATGTTTTCAATGAACAAACAATCTATATATAACTAGTGTTATCTCCTTTATTTATTTTTTTTTTGAAAAGTATAACTAGTGTTGACTCTTAATTGGTATTTTTCTTTCAAAAAGAATAAAGTACTTTTGCTTAAATAACTTTGAACAAATGCATACTATGAAAGGGAAGCGATCTGCTCATATTAATTAACTATGGTCAAAATGCAAATGGCGTTGTGCTATATTCTTTAGGAGCCTCTTCCGTTTTCAGCACTTATTGTTGGCAAAGGCTACTGGGTTAGTCAGTACGCACTGTTATTATTTGGGCTAAAGCTATATTTCATATACCAAAAAGATCGAGGTAAATGAAAGATCAAGCAAGCACAAATGTTTCATTTCAATTCTCAATAACCAAACACCAATTAGAAGTGCCACAAAAAAATAAATAAAATATTCAAAACAATCGCCCAGCAACATCAATAATGAATTAAGCCATTATGCAGGTAAAGCCATGGAACCACATTATAGAATAACAGTAACTTAAAAGATGAAGCTGAGACATTAACAACTAAAAGAGTAAGAGGAAGAGGAACTTAGAACTATTAGTACGGATAAAGATAAACAAACGAATCAATGTCCAAAAGTCCAGCAATATTTCATAATCAGATATCAAAATTGGAATCATATAACACTTACATATTTCTCGTAACGATCTCTCTCGTCAGCAGTGCAGATCTCAGAGATACACTCCAAGCGGTGTTCGTTCTTCCAGTAGATGTCTGCAAGCGAAAGAAGCGAAAAGCTTAAGACCCGTTTCAGAAAACGTTGAAAAGACAAAAGGAAATGGAATAGAGAGGGAAAAGGCCAGAAAACCTAAGAGGTGGAATCCGGAAAAGGGAACAATGAAGAGGGCAGGCTGCACAATGAGAGAGAAGAGAGACACCAAACGGCTCTTCAACAGCTTGGGGTAGGGAAGGGTCAAGAGAAGAGCCACCGCTGCCTCCGCTGCCACCACGTACGTTAGAATCAACCACTGCAACGCCATTGCTAATAATTTTCTCTAGTTTCCTTATTGTCTCTCTTGTTTTTTCCGCGTGTGCATTTTAGGGTGAATGAACCGCCTGATATTTCTAGATCTTTTCTCTTTCACCTTCCTGGCCGTTGGATTTCGAAATGCTAGATCGACCACCTTCCCATCCAAACGACTCATATTTGTCGTTGAGATATTTTTTTAAAAATATATTTGAAAAAAATAAATTTAGTATTATCATTTAAAATTCTGATATTAGTCCTCTAATATGTATAAATTAACAAAATAGTCTTTATAATCTAATTTGAATATCTAAATACTGTATTTTTTTTCAAATTTTGATGTTTGATTTTTGGTCATTAAATTTGTTAAGTTAAATTCAATTACCAGTCTATGTATAATGTATAAATTGTAAATTCAATTTTTTTCTTGAAATTCTATTCTACTATTAACTTTAATGACATTAGACTCGATGCTTCCTTTTTTATTCTCCTCAAAGTTCACCTTTCAAACATTTTGGTACAACGGAGGTAAAAGAAGTGTATTATATTAAATAACATTTGTGTATTAAAAATGTAGTTGTTAGTACATTAATGTGTTTGATTGTGAAATTTATGATAAGGTTAAAAATAAGTATTATGTATAAATGTACCATTTTAACCTTAAAATTCTGACTTCATATTTTTCCCTTGTTTTGACATTAATTATTATATTATTTTTATGTTTTAGGTTTAGTGTTTAGTATTTATAGTTTAAGGTTTAGAATTTGAGGGTTCAAGTGTTTTAGGGTTTTGTGGTTCAAGTTTTAATATTTATGGTTTAGTGTTTAGAGTTTGGGGTTAGGTTTGAGGTTCATGGTTTACGGTTTGGAGTTCTTGGTTTAGAGGTTCATGTGTTGGGGTTTATTATTTAGGTTTTATAGTTGTGGTTTGATGTTTGGGGTTTATGATTTTATTTTTGGAATTTTTGGTTTTTCGTTTATGGTTAGAATTGGGTTTAGGGTTTAGAATTTATAGTTTATGGTTTGGAGTTCATGGTTTATGGTTTGGAGTTTGGGGCTTATGGTTTATAATTCAAGGTTTAGTGTTCGTGGTTTGTAGTTTGTAGTTTAGTGTATGGGTTGGGGATTATTGTTTAGGGTTTGGTGTGTTGTTTTTTGATATTTGGGGTTTATAGTTTGAGGTTGAGTGTTAAGTTTTATTGTTTAAGGTTTGGGGTTGAGTGTTGGTGATCATTTTTAAGGTTTAGGACTAACATATTTATAATGACATCAATACGTGAAAATAGTACGAGTGTATAATTGATAAAACTGGCGTAAAATTAGCGTGTTAAATAAACACCACTCCCACCTTCGTGTTAAATATCATCCAACTTACATATAAAATAATGTCGTATTAAATTTCATATTTACCGAACGCACGTATAAAAGTAAGTTTCATAATATAGATGTATTAAATAATACATTACGCCAGTTACAATCCAACCAAACGAAGTGGTAGTAGTGTTTTTTTGGTAAAAATGAAATATGATTTGTTACTTTAAAAACATTATTTTTATGAATTTTTATATATTCATTTTAGTGTACATGTTTATGAATTGGGATTGTTCCTCTAGTTAGGGGTGAGTAATCGATGGATAAGTCGAATAAAAAAATTGAGTTAATTAGTTTGACGAGTCTTATTTTACAACTCTCTTATTTGAAAATTTCCGATTCGAGTCAAGTTGCTCCAACTTCTGTTCAAATTTAATTATAATATATTTATAATGTTATGATACTAACTGGTTATAGTTTAAATGGCTTTCAATAATCATATACTGTATATATATGTATATTTCGTCATATTTTTTCATATTGTAATATATACATTTATAAGGTAGAGTTGAGGGACTCTACTCAAATTTAAAAAATCGATCTACTAATTACTAAAAATTTCAAGTTATTCGAGTCTTATTTTATAACTCAAACTTTATTTGAAATTTTTTTGAGTCGGGATTATGAAATTGCAATTCGAATCAAGTCGAGTAAAAAAAATTTGACTTCTTTCAATCGAAAAAAATCAACCTCTTGTAGTCGAGTCATGTCCATTTTATGGTCCACGTCCGGTAGGGGTGTGCATTTCGAATATCCGATCCAATCAGAAATTTTGGATATCCAAAATTTTTTATATTGGTATTTTAGCGATTCGTATTCGATTTAAAAAATTGGATATTCGAATTTTCAGATATCGGATCGAATATCTGAATTTATGACTTGATTTAAGTTTTTTTTTTAAATTTGGTCGTCCTATCATAAAAAAATTAGGTTTTCGAATATAACAATCAACAAATTATTGAATATAACAAGATTTGTATCCATGAAAATTTCAATTTTTCATATATAACAAGTAAAAATGTCAAATATAAAAATATTCATATCTATAAAAAAAATTGAAATTTTGGATAATTGGATATTCGATCCGAATGTGAAATAACTATTCGTATCTAATCCGAAATTTTTGGATATCCGATCCGAATTATCCAAAAAATAAAAACGGATCGGATCAACAGATATACGAATCGGGTCAGATTTTTTTGCACACCCCTATATTGCTGGATTCATGGCTCTCCCTCTCAACAATGAGCAATGATGGACAATTCCTTTATAAACACGTAATATTTCTTGATATCTTTGAGTAGACTATTATAAATGATCATGATCATGTATATCTCACTCAATCAAGTGACCTTAGATATTACTTCTATTAAGTATGAGAGACAAACTCTATGTTGATCAGCCATATCCCACTAAATAGATTATGATCCAATATCAGTCTTTACAGTGTAGTTAGTTACAACACATGTTTGACTGTATCAAAATCTGCGACTCGCGATGTTGAAATAATGGCGATCTCAAATTTGAGTATCATACATGTAGTTATAACTATGAGCAATGTTGTGGCTGTCACATAATAATTTAAGAAACATGCTTATAGTGGGTCGATCAAGTATGTCGTTCTCTAACACATATGTTTTGATTTTAACATCTTCAGGTCAATGACAACACTTTGTCATCAATCTACTACATATTAGTCTCGAAGCATTCAGTGGCAGAGCTAGGATTTACATATAGTGGGGTCATAGTGAGGTATAGGGGTGTTCAAAATTTTGGTTAACCGAATTAACCGACCGAACCAAAATTTTTTCTGAAAATTAGTCGGTTAATTTTAAGTTCGATCGGTTAACGGTTAATAATTTTTTTCAAACTTTTGTTATCGGTTAATTAGGTTCAAAATCGGTTAATTAACCGAATTACCCGAAATTTTATATATTATATATATTTATTTTTGGCCACTAAACTTTTAAAAATTATAAAATGGTCATTAAACTTTATCAAATTAGCACAAAATAATCGTTAAATTTATTAAAATATTAAAAAATAATCATAAAATTTTCAATATTTATCAATAACTTATAATGTGCAATAAATCAATGATATTTTGTAATAATTCGATAATTTTAATGGTTGTTTTATAACTTTTAAAAGTTCAGTGGCTAAAAAGATTATTTTAATATAGTTTAGTGACCATTTGTGTAATTTACCCAAAATTTTATAACAAATTTCGGTTAACCGAATTAACCTACCGAATTAACCAAACTTTTTTCGGTTCGGTTAAAAATTTTCGAAAAAATTTCGATTCGGTTGGTTAACAGAACCGACCATTTGAACACCCCTAGTGAGGTATGAAATTTGGGAAATTCCCATAGTAGTACAATAACTATTGTTGACCCCATATCCCAAAAATCAAGTGGGGTCAATTCTTATATTTTCTATGAAAAGTTTTAATTTTTTAATTTTATAATAGGTTTGAAAGACATTTTAGTTAGATTAGTGGGGTCATTTGCACCCTAAACATTTTATATGCATTCGCCCATGAATGCATAATTGTTGTTCAAGTCCATAATAATACTTGACTAAAGACTGTGTAAGAATAAACATATTTTTAGGATTTTATTGTAAAAATTTATTTATTGAATTGCAAATTAACTGATATAAAAATGAAACGTCTTATATTAATAAGTTGTTGGAAAATAGGCGTGATTAATCCAAGGAAATAATAAATAGTAAAAATAAAATATTGAATTTATTATTTTTTAACGAACATAAAATAAATACAAATAAAGTTGTAGAATAATCAAACGAATAAACTATATATTCGGATCATCTCTTCCTCTACGGCTATAATCAAACGAATAAACAATTAAAATAAATTAATTAATTACACTTTACGGATTAAATTGAAAGAAAGGTAAACTTAGAAGCCCAATTTCACTAAAACGGGACTGAATTGAATTAATACTGAATTTGGGGGCGAGATTACAAGGATGTAGGAGCTGAATTAAAAAAAAAAGTAAAATTGGATAACCCAAAGTCTGAGACCCAGAAAGTAAGGTGCAGATCTTCCTTGCTTGACCCGAATTCAAACGCGGGTCGAGTTAACCTGGCACCAAAATGGTGCCATTTAACTCAGGCTATAAAAGCCTTGTGACCGAGTCCAATCGGCCATTTATCTGATTTCACTACCTCTCTTTTCTCACTCCCTCTCTTTAAACTCTCTCAACTCAAACACCATTTCTCCAGAAACCAACCTCACTTTTCGATCAAACACCATGTTCATCATGTGTTCATCTTTAAATTCATCCATTTTCGCCCATTTGATCCTTATAAACACAAAAACTCCTCATTTTCTTATTTTTTCCGGAACAAATGCCATATCTACATAAAAACCGAAACATGTTCTTCATTTTTTCAACTTTCAATCCATTTTCGCCACACTAAACCCTAATCGTTCTGTTTACCGACCGTCGAAAGCGACGTCAGCCACCATTGGTCACTGTCTCCAGTTATCTTTTATTTTTTTCGATCACCGTCCGATTTTTGATCACCTTTGCAACTCCGACCACCACTTCGGTCATCCATGTCCTCGCTCCGACCATCGTCTTTCGTCGTCTGGTTCCGGTCGGCCGCCGTGAGGCAATTTTCTACCGCCGTGTCAAAACCCTAAAAACTCCAAAAAAAACGTATCTTTCATCCTAAATTCTAATCTAAGCCCGGATTCAACAGAATCCAACCGTCTTCCCCATCCTAAGACCTAAATCTACCCGAAACGCATCCCTCTCAATCATTTTCGACTCCGTCAGAAACCTAAACTCTCCGATCTCTGAAATCCTCCTTGGCAACACTCAGATAAGCCTCAATCCTATTTCGAATCTGATTTTGCCTTAGATCTAGAATTGTTATATTTTAGATCTATTTGATTACTGTCTTTTAGTATTTAGACTTAGATCTAATGTGTTTGTGTGTTAAATCTATAGGAAATAAAATCAGGAAGAAAATGTTACCTCTGATAATAGACGTTGACGGTCTGACTTTCTTCTTCGACGAACTCTTCAATTTTCAGGCGACCTTCCAACTTTTTCGGTGAGCTTCTCTCTCTTCTTCAATAGTTGTGCAATTATTGCTTCATAATTATCTAATTATTATTCTCTATCTTCTATTTATAGCAGGTGGCGAAAATGACGTCAGCGGGGTTGAATCCGCGTGAAGGATGAACGGGCGAATCCTATGACGACACGCGACACTTTTGGCAGGACAAAAAAGCACATGTGTGCTAGTTTGGGCCTCCTTACCCGATGAAACAAAGATTTGGGCGGGAAAATGTGTATTGGGCTTGAAGTTGTAATATAGGATTTTAGGATATATAAAATGACTTTGTATATTGTAAATGAACTTTTATTATGTAATGGACACTTAAACTGTGTATATGGACTTTTTTATTTATATGAACTGACTTTTATTTTATTTATTTGTATATCATGTATATTTATAGTTTTTATTTATTATTTATTTTTGGTTATACTTATGGGGAATATTGTATATATGTTTATACCAGGACAAAATTAGAGTACTGCATGAAAAAAATCATCTCCAACCTAAGGTCAATCGTTTTATCTGCAAAACCAAAGAAAGATGTCCGAAAATGGCAGAAGAACGAGTACGATATCACATATGTGCGACGCTCAATTCATTTCAAAGGAGTCCCTCCTTCTCCAACTCTCGCTAACAATTCTTTGCATAGATTTAAACGGCTCAGGGGTAATAAAAAACCCACCCATTCTCCGTTTCTAAAGTAGATTTTCCCCTAAAAAAAAGTAGGGTAAACCACTTCGGTGACCACCGAACTTTGAGAGCGTACCTATTTTGACAACCGAACTATCGAACTCGCCAATCAGACCACCAAACTTATTAAATCAACCTATTTTGATCATCTCCGTTAAAAACTGACAGAGGGGTGACGTGGCAGTTAACGAAATTTGTAAATTTACATATTTAGTCCCTGTTATTTACTTATTAAATCAATTTGTTCCTAATTTTATTTTAATTAAATAAAATTAACTAACCAATCAGATGATGACACATGTCATCACCCAATTGGATTAATTTACTCAAATTTTAATTTATTTTATTTAATATATTTTCCCCTCCAATCAAGTGGTGACACCACCTGGTTAAAGGAAAATTAGAAAAGAATCAAGAGTGACGTTAGGGTGGTTCAAACATAGGACCGTTGGGCTAAAGTCCAGCATGTTTACCACTGAGCCAAGTTGGCTCTTAGTGATATAATTTGCACACTTTGATATACATATGTTATACTGCAGTAAATGTTAAAGGAAAATTAAAGAAGAATGGTATTGGGGTGGTTTGAACCTGGAACCAAGAGGAAAAATTCCACACTTTTACCACTGAGCCAAGCTACTATTAATAATATAAATTGCACACTTTTATATACATATCTTATATTGTAATAAATGATAGGGAAAAAAGTAAAAAATGGTTGAAATGAGACTCAAACTTAGATCACTTGGGATGTGTATAGTCACAAAAACATTCAATTTGATTTAAATCTGAAAATTATTAAATATCCGAATATTTTTTTTTCTTTTTCATATTTAAAATAAATTGAATATTTATTAAAATATTAAATATTTGATTTAAAAAATATTTGATTTAAAAGAAAAGAAATTTGATTTAAAAAAGTATTCGAATATTTAAAGTATTTTAAATTCGGTTTGAAAAATCAAATACTTTTTAAAATCCAATTTCTTTTATTTTAAATCAAATATTTTTTAAATCGAATATTTAAATTATTTTAAATTCGATTTAAAAAATGAATACTTTTTTAAATCAAATTTCTTTTGCTTCAAATCAAACATTTTTTTAAATCGAATATTTAATATTTCAATAAATATTCGATTTAATTTAAATATGAAAAACAAAAAATATTCGAATATTTTAAATCGAATTTCTTTTCTTTTAAATCGAATATTTAATAATTTTCATATTTAAATTAAATCGAATGTTTTTGTGATTATACACATCCCAAGTGATCTAAGTTCGAGTCCCTTTCAACCATTGGTTACTAAACATGATTATCCGTTATATGCAAGCAATATGCAATGTCACCCTTATATGTTCAATCCTTACAAGATATACAAACTAACATGTATGATCCTATTGTTCAATCAAGCAATCATCCAAGCCTATGCTCATTTCGAATGAATAAGAAACAACCTATAGATAATGAACAAACTATATACAACTCGATCAAATCAATTCAAGTTACTCCAAGCATTTATCATCATCATAAACAACAAGAGCTTCAAGCATTTCAAAATAGATCATACCATAGCATGCTTCATATCTTAGGGAAATCATTTATATTTACAAACCAAGTATATATATATATATATACAAATATACCAACAAAACCATAATGCATATGAACATGTCTAGAACAACTAGGTGCCACCAACTAGGAAATTACAAAATAAATGTATATCATACTTCAAGATGGCTTGTGTCTTGCTTCAACTCAAGGATCGGCTTCAAGATCAAGAAACAGGTTCGAATCTTTTTCCTGTTTAGGGAAGGATGGAAACAAGAGTGATAAGTACATTGATGTACTTAGTGAGGTAGTCCTAGATCTAACAAGTTATTTCAAGATGGTTTGTTACAAGTTTGAGTTCTAATCTAGAAGATAACATTTGCTTCAAGTCTAAAGCTTTTAGCTCAAGTAACAAGTATGCTTTTGTTTAAAGTTACTAGTTTCCTATCAAGGTTAAATATAAAGCAAATTTAAAATCATTTAAGCAAGCATACATTCGAATAGTACCAGCATATCAACAAGAATTTCAGCATAGGAATTGCAATTGGCATTTCAATCATGAATTAAATATACATTTTCTATCAATTTGAACTAGATCAACAAACATCCATTTGATTCAATCAACTTAATCAATAGCAAACAATCAACCAAGTTCTTGTTAAATTATATATATATAGAACCTTGAATTTCAAGTAACAAGCAAGGACAAAAAAGGACTAGTTTTTCATGTATTCTTATTTATACTTAGTGTATTTTATTACAAGCTTGATTATTCAATTTTATTGCCTTGGTATTTAGTTTCGTCTAGGTAATCGAGTCTTCAACCAACTGTCGCCACAAGATGGTACATTTAGTACCGGTCAAACCCTCCTACTGTCGCCAAGTTACCACAACACATACCTCCTATTGTCGTCAAATAAGGGCCTTGGCCAAGGACCGTAGTCCACCCTATCACATGAGCTCTAGACTCTCTGGCATGCCATCCTACCTAGGACTAACTAGCAACCAAGGACTTGATTTAATTACAAGTTATTTGATCAAGAATTTTCAAGTATTAAACAAGACAAGAATTATGCATAGTTTCATGTTTCAAGACAAGTGAATCAGGGTCAAGGTAGCCATTTCGAATCATTCAACATTCATAACATGAAATTTTCAATTCATTCAAGTGTTCATATCAATTTAACAACCATTATCAAGCAAACATCTCCCTAACTACACATAAAGCATTCGAACAAACCATGTCAAACATAGAAGTCCTAGAGTTGTCTACCAAGCAACTTATCACCAATTCATATCAATCAATTATACATTTTAATCCATGCTTCCCTTAATTCAATTACCAAATATAATTAGATTCATTCATCAAGCTTATCATGGCAAGGATATTTAACAATACAAGGTTGGTTAGAACCTAAGTTCTAACCCTAATTAATCACTACACTCACAAGTACTCCCCAAGCAAGCTCAATCTTGTATGTTTATCCCTTTTAGCTTTTCCCTTGCTTGTTGCACCTTAGTCCCCTCTTCAAGGTCTCCTTCTTGTGCTAGCAACCATACAATTACAAGAAATCAATTTCACAACTCAACAAACAAACAGTTTCCAATCAAGTCTAATTAACTAGTTTCTCACTATTCTTTGATAACATTAACATCTAATTTTTCCAGCAATTGCTTAATCCATTTTAAACCTCTAGTTGTTTACTGTTTTTAACATATTTTAGCATCCTAAAATCTATAAATCTGCAGCATTTTAGTGGTAAAACAGTCCCTAACAATTTCCAGCTTTACAAAACAGTCCAGTCAAATTTCTAATGCATTCTAATGTTCAATTCTGTCCAATTCTCTAAACAGATTCATTCCAGACTTTTAATCCTTTAATCCCCTGTTATTTCAAGCTAATTCCAGTCTCTAAAACATTCAAATTGATCCCCAATTAAATCAGTCTTTCCAAAACAGTCCCTAGTACTCAATTTACTAGAAATGTGACCACTTTTGTAACTAGTTTTATTCTATTCAATTCCATTATCAATACAACCAAATCAAGGTCAATTTTTCCATTTACATGATTTCAATTAAACATCTAATAGCCAATTACAACCATATATTCCATTGGATGTTCAATCTAAGTCTCAATTCATGAATAATTCGAATTATGCTATTAAGATCACATAGTTAAATTCATTCGAACCTAGAAGCATATATACAATCAAGGCAACATTTCATTTTCATTCAAGCAATGGAGTAACCATAGTCCTAATTATACACTTAACCGAAAGCCTAATTAACAATTCATGTTTCACACAAAATTTTAGATTCAAGGACATATTTCAAGCATCAATGGAGAATCAATTGTTACCTTAATCTATAATTGACCGTGTGGATATTTCAAGCAAGAAAATGAAAGCATGCAAGAGTTGTTTAAGCTTCCTCAAGCCTTCAATGGCTTTCTCCCTCTCACAAGTTTTGTTGGTTTCGAATGGAGAAGAATGAGATAGTGAAGAAGATGATGATGATATGGCAAATGGAGTTTGTTTCTCACTTGGTGACCGGCCATATGGCCAAATATGGTATAATTCCTCCATTTTAATCAAGCCACTTTATTAGTTACATGCAAGATATTTAAGACTCAATTTCAATCAATCTAGTCCTCCCAATTTCGGCACTTACTCCTTGATTCTCTTTAATTAGATCACTAGTCTTCATTCCTTCTTAATTAAGTCACTAGGTTTACTTTAGTTCTTTTAATTGTGTGACATTTGATCAATTAATTTCTAGTTACTTAAGGTTCATATTACTAGGCCCAGATTTGGGGTATTACAACCACGTCACCCCTCCGTCAGTTTTTTAACGACGGTGGTCAAAATAGGTTGATTTAATAAGTTTGGTGGTCTAATTGACGAGTTCGATAGTTTGGTAGTTAAAATAGGTACCACCCAAAAGTTCGGTGGTCACTGGAGTAGTTTACCCAAAAAAGTATTATCTCCATTTTTAAATAGATTGACTATGAAGAGCGGGAAGAAGGGAGAAAAGCTTTTTCTAGCGAAGGGAAAGAAAAAAGGCCAGTAAATGCTCCATCAGTGATAATAAATGATGCGAGGTATCAATTATCGCCTCAGGACTCTGCACGGCATTGCCGTGGTAAGGAAGGGAGGTGCAGTGTTTACAACCCTGTTTTGGAATTTGCTGCCATTTCTGCAGGTTTATTTCCCTTCTACCACCTCTATTAGCCAATGGGATGGGATTGAGAAAATGTATAGGGCATGTTTTAATAATGAAGCAAGAAATAGGAAGAATTTGTGGTCAAGAATCGCTATTTTTATTGGAAGGTCAACATTAATTACTTTTTAAAAGCACATTTTACTTTCAAAATATTTGTTAATTGTGTGCATTTTGTACAATGCCTATGACACCTCTTCCCACTTAGATATAGGAGGATATTGCATCAATCGAGTTAAACTCAATTCGTATATAATCGAAAAACACACACTTCCTTTTGAATATCTATTTCTTATCTTTTCACTTATGGTAATCTGACTTGAGTGTGATATGATTTTGGGTTAAACTTGTATAATGTTACTTTGGACCTTAAACATATGAACTGTTAGCAGGCAAAAGACATTAAACTTGTATAATGTTACTTTGGATGAGTCAAATGGATGGATGAGATTGTTCCGTTTGTCACTCTAGCTATGGTGTTTTGTGTCGGGCTTGTCTCAAGGTTAGATATGGTGAAGGTAAGATATATATTATGAATAGGTTACCCTAGGACTTTCATTTTCTAAAGATAGGCTTAATATAAGTATATAACATTATCTCTTGTACTGCCTAATTCTCATTGTCCTATATAATTTTTCAGTTACCCTTTGTGCTATCATTATGTTATATTAAGCCTTAAAAATATAGTATTTTAAGTATATGAAAACTTGGGGGGAAAAAACTTCGAATATACCACACATGCTTATGACAGTAGTATAAAACTCAAAGGTTGGTTATAAATGAAGAAGAAGAAGAAAAAGAGGCAGAAATGGTGATTTTTGGTGTTGTAAATATAGTCTCGCAAAATAATACCATAATTGCATGTTTTAATCAGAAGTGGAGGAGGTAAGAGAAAATAAGGAATGGATGTGCCCTCACTGCATAGAAGAAAAAGTAAACCCTTACTGGATATCTAATAGGTATGTGACTCATCATCATCGTATTCCTTGTGTGTGTGTGATTGAGAAATTTATATGTAGTTCACTTTTGCAATTTTCCACAGTTCACTGTGCTTGAAGAATCGAAAGATGGCTCCAACAGGGATAGCAATTCACAGAGGTTCCGTGAATTGATTCATTGTCTTTCCCAACTGGCTAAACTTGAAAAATACTGACTTGTTTATCTGTGTATTGTTTTTGTCATCGGATTCAAAGCTCGGGAGCTGGGATACAAATCGGTTGCACATCTGCTGATGGATGAGCTTCAACGTAGAAATCCTTCAAGATCGATATGCAACAAGTGATTAAAGCCAGGTTTTTTTGGCAACGTTTATAAATCCTCCATATTCTTGCAAGGGAATCAACTCAATGTACTTGGCACTAAATTTTTCTATCAACCGACTGGAATGCTTTAAAGTAAATTTGTGGCCCTCAATTATCTGAATTCCGAAAATTCTATATTAAAAAAAACAAATCATAACAGGTATAAATGCTATTCAGTATGAGAATGCCAACTAAAGATGGCAGTTTTGAAGCAAAAATATAATATCTACTCGCCGTAATTTCAATCATGTTTAGGTTGCTACAGCTCAAGTGTAGCAAAGAAGTTAAAACTTCACTCCAGAAAGTTTCATAGATTCTAAAATTGAAGAGGCATAAAGAATATTAATACAACAATTATCTTTCTTTCAAAGGATACTAGCTAACCTGTTGTGAGATAAGGACTAGAAGCCCTTGCGGCCCGAGCAGAATCTCGTTAAGGAAACTAACCAACCCAAACCACACAACCGGGGTTACATCCATACCTCCAAGAGGTGAAATCACCTTTCGGGTTGCGATAAGAAATGGTTCAGTGGGAGCATAAGCAATGACAAAAGGAAATTTATCCACTGGAAGCTTAGGGTACCAAAAAATGACTATTCTCAAGATAAATAGAAAGGCAAATGCCGAGAGAAAGAAACCCAAAATACCAATTACCAATTTAACTGTGGCAGGGTCCAACTCATAATCCGAGGTAACTTCTGGTGGCACTGGAACTTGCATGGCAAGAGTTCAATTTCAGACCTTAAAATGGTTACCTTGGATTGCAAGAATTCAATAGCAGAATTTATAACACCTAGGCAGCAATTTGTGCTTCACAACGAGGCTCGATGGTTTAGATGTGAACTTTTTCTGGTACCATGTCTGAATCTTATTCTTTCTTGCCAAAGATAAACAATAAAGGAGCTAGAAACAAGAGTGCAGGAGTTTTAATCCCAAATGACAAAATTGGATTGAATTTGTACGCTTTGACAAAATTGGAATAACATTACTGAAATGTATGCTTTAAAGTAGAATCAGGGTTGGTACTTACAAAGAAAGCAATTTTCTTGCTAGAACAAAAGGGACGGTATGGTCACCTTTAATGAGGACGTTGGTGAGAAGACGTCGTCGCTAGAACAACGACGACGTTGGACCAAGTTGCGTACCGTCGCGGTGGAATAAAGAGGTGTAAGGGAGGAATTGAAAGTCGAACAATGTGAATTTGGGGAGAGGATGAGGTGTTGGTGAGAAATGTTTGGGTGTGGTAATGAATGAGCAGAGTAGTGATTTCAGGGTTTATATTTGGGTAAATGTATAAAATTAAGAATAAAAAAAGTAAATGTATAAAACTAAAAATTCGGCATAGTTCATGTACTAATTGGGTAATTAACCCTTGTAAAAGCAACTAGGAGCTTTTGTTTTTGTTGGCAATAGCAACTAGTAAGAATAGGAAGGCACGTGATCGGTAATTGTTATAAATTAAAACCAAAACAAGTAGTACAAGGATCGGAGATGGCAGAAAGCAAGGAAGATATAAAAGGATGCAACGGCACACACTGACAACCAAAACAAGTAGTACAAGGAGATGGCTGAGTCTTCTCTGGTGCACCCATGAATCCTCCTCTGCCTAACGCATCTCGTCAGTTTCCTTTTCCTCTAGTTTTCATGCGAGTTGAGACTGTCTTTTGCCAAGTTTCTTTACTATAACCACTGAATCATCATTTCAACTCCATAAATAAATATGCATGACTCATTTGTATCCAATATTAAGATGACTAATTTGTATTACTAGTAATTAAATAATATCTTACTAATTCATCCTTATTCTTCTTCCATTCAAACCAAAAACACATTATATTCCCTTCATTCAGATGCTAAATAATATTCCTCGAGCAATTGGACTATTCTTACAACACAAACAGCCATAAAAAAAAAAAGATTTTGTTGCTCTCCAAGTGAGTGAAAGACTAGAGAGAACAATAACAATAAATAAAGGATAGGAAGAAAAAAACCAACACCACCACCCTTGGCCCATAAGACCGACCATAACCGACACTGCGGCTTATAAAGTAAGGTCACATTAAAGGTTTTCAGCGTCAACTAATAATTAAAATCCCACAGTGTAGAGCCTTTTACCTATAAAAACAAGCACATCCCCAAGCAGCAGCAGTTTCAATCCCAAGTTTTCTTCTATCTCTGCATAGGGTAACAAACACCGCATCAATTTACTTGATAATAATATTAGCACAACCCACAGTATAGTTTATTAAATCAAACGAAAGAAAATAAAGTTGTACAAGATTGAAATAAAATACATGTACAGGGTATACAAGCAACACATCAATGTCCAAAACAAATATTCCAAGCTCTCCCGAAGAAATGATGATCTTCCTATGCATTAGAATTTGCAGGATGATCGTCCTTCCACCCTTTAGAAAGCAGGTCATAGTTAATTGATGCGAGCTGGGACAGATTCTACCAAACCACAATGATAACACATAGTCAGGAATAGCAACAAAACAAAATGCTAAATCATTCACCAAGACCACAACTACTATAACCATCAAGTCCCAATTGGAGCTTGAAACAAAACCACAAAGCAGTTTCAAATCAATAATATGACAACAAATAATACTGCCATGTTGCAGAAAAGGATATGCTATTGCTTACAAAATTTAAAGAGTTCTGCAAACCATGTATTGATGTATCTCTACTTACGTATACACGACTTGGATGAAGATTTATGTATACACAGATTGGATAAAGGCAAGATTGATGTAATAGAAGGCGTGGGATACCCGATGCAATTACAAGGTAAAAGAATACCTTAAATGAGAAATTACTGAAAGAATAATTGACAGATGAACCGGACTCAAATTCAGCAAGACCTCCACATTCATCTCCCTGTTTCATTTGTGACCAACAGACCAACAAAAAGTCAACAAAAGAATTCATCGATAATCATAATCATCACTTAAGAAACTGCACATTTCTGGGGCTAAAATACCACTTCCTCTTGGCGGTTGCTCAGGCAACCACTACTACCACTTAAGCTGTCAGCGTCACTAGAATCATCAAATTCACTACCAGGATATGCATGGTCATTTGAAGTATTCCATGAGTAACGACTTGTAAAGTAACTAGTATCAAGAGCACTCTCTGAACTGGGAACAAAGGCAGCCTGTAAAATGTGGGAAGCAAGGTGACTAAATGCAAGACACTTGGAAACAATCACATGGCTCAGAATTTTATAATTTATGGCCAACAATTTCTCACTTTTTGCCTTGCAAGTGTGTCCCAGTTGATATCTTTGAAAAATACATGCTGCTTCACCTGGTTAAAAATTTCATCGTTCATGAATCAAACATCTAAGACAAGCAATTAAGAAAATCATGTACCCAGAAATAAGGGAAAGGAAAATAAAACACCAAAGGTTGTACTCGTATTAAGAACAAATATCACCTCAGATGCTCCTCTGGCTCCAAGTCTCTGATGAGGATCTTCAGTCAACAGTCTGGAAATTGAATACATTAATAAAATTTAAGTCCATAGTGAGGCACTTAAACCAAGAAATACACTAAAACAAAAAAGAGCATTACAGTAACTAAGAGACTCTTCTTGAGATACTTAAGCTTGATAACAGTGACTGAAGAACCCTTGGTTAACATCTCAATGCAGAGTATATCTTATTGAGAAAATATTTAAGTTAAGGATATCAATATCATTTTGCCAACTATTAGAACCCATAAAACTCAACATTTTTTCGTTTCTATTTTTCTTTTTAAAATATAACTAGCATTAATGGTACTATATACATGGGATACTTTACACATGAAGATGTGAAAACACTGTAAGATTTACATACCTTGGCATTCTAGAAATGTTTGTTTCATTTTTTTTTATGAGATAATTAGATCACACAGACAAGTTGTTTTGATAAATCTGTCTTGGCACTTTGATAGAGCAACAAAGTACACAGATCTATATTCTCAGTCTATAGGACAGAAACCTCTCTTTAGTAAAGCCATAAAACAAACCATGAGTGCTCCTTAGAATGTTTCCATAAACAACTCAAAAAAATATGTCCATCGAATACTGTAACAGGAAATCACTTGGGTCCATGCTTTGCATTACAACTGCTATTTATTTCAACATGAATCCAATTCTCATGAAATACCAATGACATCAACGAAATAGTTTTCTTACCCATCAATGAGATCTTTTGCTTCCAGGCTCATTTCCTCTGGTGCCCGTGGCCAAGGTATGTTACAGTTGAGAATGTTATCAAATATTATCTAGAACCAGAATATGAAAGAGAATGAATGTAAGAATGAGAATTAATTTAACATGTAATTTCAAAGTCAGTGGCACGCTAATAATTAAGCAGCACTCCATCAGTAACAATCTTTAAAAACCGAAAAGAACCCCTTCAAATGGCATCATCATTAGAGTATCCAAGTATCCCTGCTTTTTGAACCAAATTTTTATCTTTTCTTTTTAAGAAGTATCTGGTTCCCTGCAAGTCAAGAGTCCAGAGTCCCAAATATAACTGGAAAGTGAGTAAATCTAACATGATAGCCATGCAGTTTTCACTCAATCAAACAGTAGATACACCTCCTTGATTGTCCAATATTCTAGAAAAGAATCATTGTACTTCCCAATTCCCATATTGTCTCAGCAGTTTAAAACATTGCCACAAAAATAACATCTGGATTTTATGGCTTATGTCTTCCAATTCATGCATTACCACAACGAAATTATGAAGGTAAAACATCATTGAGAGTTGTGATTGAATGCCAGTCAAAGAAATGATCGGGTTTGAGAAGGAAGAAAGGGAAATAAAATTGCACCACAAGTCAAGTCAAAGGGAGTGGTACTGGGCTACTGGCAAGAACCAGAACTCATAGAATCAAGATATTACCTGTGGATGCTCTGCATTGAAGGGTGGAATGCCAACAATAATTTCAAATAAAATGACACCTACAGACCACCAATCCGCAGTTGCACCTGAGGAAAATTGGATAGTGTTATGAACTTGCTGCTTTAGAACATGTTCAACCAGAGAAGAAATGCAAATGCTAACCACATACAAACAAAGAAGGAGAATTTAAGCAGCTACCATAGGTTTTGAGCTAATTATAACCAGGATATCAGTCATAAAACTAATTAATCAACTAAATAATTTGGATCTACATTGCTTGCACCTGGTATATACAATTTTCAGGTTGACCAAATTAATCAAACTTGATCTTTAAGGCACACGGTTAACTAAAAGATAATTAGAGCATCTTAAACTAAAAAAGAGGCTACACTAACCATGTCCTGTTCCCAAAAGAATCTCAGGCGCCAAATAGTCAGGTGTACCAACAGCAGAACGTTTCTTCTGCCTCTCTTGCTGATGCTCAGATGCAGATAACTGAGGCTGCTCATCATCAAGAAGAGATGTTCCACTAACTGCTGGACCAGACAAGTCATCAGTACTGTTGATGAGACCAACCTTTGATAGCCCAAAATCTGTCAACTGTTCATAGGAAAAAAATTGTAAGTTTTAAATGGTATATTTAAATAAATTCAATACTGAACAAAATCTCAACATCACATTCCTTTTAAGGTATCGTCATTTTGCTTAACAAACTAACAGCTAGCAGAATAAACATAGGTCGTCCCCTGACCCTCAACATAATGGGGCCTTTTCCCCAAATTAGCCAATACTATAAAACCACATTTCATCTTTAGAATTACCAAAAACTGACCAAGTGACAATGCAATGTACATCTGATATTCGTCAAAACAACGGAAACAATACCATATGAACAGTTACCTTGATATGGCCATCATGTGCAATCAACAAATTATCAGGCTTCAAATCACGATGAACCACGTGCAGAGAATGTAAATACTCCAATGCGAGCACCTGTAAAAATATGTATATATTTATATAACAGAACAGAAGAATTCAACTAACATAAAAAATGTATATATTCCTTGAAATAAATTAATCTAAAACTTACAAGTTCTGCTATGTATACACGGGCAACCTCTTCATCCAAACAGCCTAAATTTCTCAATAATGAATATAAATCGCCTCCATTTAAATACTCCATCACAAGATACAAGTTCTCACGGCATGTAAATGAATAGAAGAAGCGAACCTGATACAGCACATAGATGTAAGAATAACATGACAATTTCTCAAGAAAGGTAAATTCTTGGCAAGTTAGACCTGCTCACCACAAATGGGTTGCGGACTGAAATCAAAATGTCACGCTCCGCTAATATACTTTCAACTGCATTCTTGCGAATCATATCTGCCTTCTTTAGAACCTGTACCAAACAGCATAAACATAATTTTAATTGAAAATTAACTCCCCTTAACCTCTCGGTAACAAGCTAACAGCACAGAATTATGAAAAGTATATGTGATCGAACATGATACAGCAGAAAATAAAGAGGGGAATCACAAAGAACCAAAAGGGAAATGCCCTTAACATAAAAGAGACTTATAGGGTAACTAATACAATCTAAAATAAATGAATAAATAAACTGTAAATTACTAAATGTTACATTTATCAGTGAAAAAGATCTTAGGGGAAGAAAATCAAACTCGGGTACCTTTATTGCAAAAAGATCCCCTGTTGTCCTCTTTTTAGCTAAGAAAACACGCCCAAATGCTCCACGACTAATTGGTTTTATTATCTCAAAGTCATCTATGGAGGTACGGTCCTTAGATGAATGAATAGGGCTAGTTCTCAAACTACGAACCACATCGTCCTCTAAAGGAGCATCCTCATCAATGACGGTGCTTGTTATATCAACCTTTTCATCCTCAACTAGCTCACAAAACTGCAAGTACTTCTCCCTAAAATATCAAAATCATAACAGAATAAGAAAAGCAGAACAAAGTCAACTAGAACCTCTTGCTCGAGGTTCATGCATTCTGTTTTTACTTTATAAATCTCAAAAAATAAGCAGCAGCAACAAAATTACCTGATCAGCTTCTCAATGCATGCACCAAATGTTTCTACTGTAAGTGCATCAAATTTTCTGCGATCTATGACAAGCCTCAAGTCTTCAAGACAAGACAGCAAATATGGCACGGAACGATCATCAACCGTTGGTGTATTCGCTACACATCTGGCAATATCAGCAAGTTCATTCATCTGCATGATCAGGAAGGAATTAAAACTTGGCATAGCCAAAGTAAGACTATACACTCTCAACTGGATAGTATAAAGCAACACCTCTGGGCCACAAAAACCCACACTTCAAAGCAGATATATAATGCATCTGCAATGATGAAGTGGCTCCTATACTTTCTCTGTATAAGCAACTATTTGGCAGTTAGAGATGGGCACAGGTCGGGTTTTTGGCCCACCCGAACCCGACCCGAAAAAAAATACCCTATACCCGCACCCGACCTGACCCGAACATATTTTTAAAAAACCCGACCCAAAAATAAAAACACCAAACCTGACCCGACCTATAGAAAGAAAATTAATTTTAGGGACCTAATTGTAAAAAAATAATTTTAGGGGACTTAATCATAAAAAATTATAAATTTAAGGACTAAATTATAAATTAAAATTTAATTTTAAAGACCTAATTATAAAAATATATATAAAGAGGGGTATTATTATAAATATCCCTAAAAAATTTAAGGGAAAATTACACTATTAGTCTCGGGTCGGGTCAGGTCGAATTTTTTTCACCCTAAACCTGAACCTGACCTCACCCTCAACAAAAATCTGACCCGAACCCGATTTTTTTACAAAAATACCCGACCCGATCAGGCCGGGTCCGGGCCCGTGCCCATCCCTATTGGCAGTCTACTGCAGGTGCATAACAGCTTCATGTTTACAACAATTAACTGGAAACAGATTACAAAATCATTTACAAAAGAGAGAAAAAGTTTAAAAAAAAAACATTGCATTTCATATGAGAAAATAAAACAACCAAAATGAAGAAGACAAAACAAGAGACGGGAGCTGGGTATGGAGAAAAAACTCTGAAATTGGAATTAAATATAAAAAATATACAAGTGCATTGCAAATATAACAGTACATAGTAACCAAAGCACCTTTTTTCTGAAATAAAAACTGGACAAAGGATACCTGTGGGATATCTTCTTGCTCCGAAAAGGTACCCTTGCCTGACAATAACAAGTCGATCTGACTATTTCTTGGTGTCAATAAAGGAGATCTAGGAGTCATGCTTCCTGCAGATGATGCTGTCATTCCTTGATCAGACTTCGGACCAAAACGAGTTTTACATGACATTGATGGCAAACCCTTAAGGTCGTCCATAAGAACTGAATTATCCACTTCGGGAAAACAATCAAGCATGTCTTCTGAACCTCTCCTGGACCAGTCACTTAGTTTGGGAGATAGAACATCAGATTCTTCAGTCACACTCGAATTTGATATTTTAGCAACATCTGGGCTTCCTGAATGTCGCATATCCTTATTAGCAAATAGGTCTGTCATCTTCTCAAGCATTTCAGCAATTCTTACAAGGCGTTCATCAACACTTAAGCCCTTCTGATCGCAACGATCAGCAATAGCACATATTCTTGAGTGATCTTCCACATTTGAGGTGGGAACCTCCTCCTCACAAATGCGGCATATTATAGAATTTTCTTCAGAAGCAGTTGGTTGGTCTCCCCAATAGCCCCAAGAAACTTTGTGCTGATGCTTAGAAGAGTGTTCTTGAGATTCTTCTGCAGGAGTAGGCTCCTGAAGCTTAACAGCAGCCAGATCTACATCAGAAGCACCTGTTTTTTTCCAGGTTTCAAACATACTATTATTCTGCTCCTTGGAAGCAGTTACTTCCTTTGGACTTTTTTTGGCAGGAGATGGGAGTTTCTTCCAGGAAGCTATCCTATCTCTGCTTGCAGAAGATTCCACGTTCTTTGGAGTCTCGTCAATGGGAGCGACCAAACTTCCAGGCAATACAACATTGTCCTTCCTCCAATCTAAGGCATGTTGCTCCTGACTATAAGATTTCCTAGATGAGGAGGCTTTTGACGCCTTTGACGCACTCGAACTTTTAGCTTCTCTAAGGAGCCCTGAGGAAGTTCTCTTGTCTGCAGGATGCAAGAGTCTAGACTGGCGAAGCTGTATCACAGGTCCGTCTTCAGCCAACCCACTTTCTTTGTGGAACTGCAATAATCTTGTACACCTTGTGAGAATGAAAAGCATCCGTGTATACACCTGCTTCAGCGTTCCAGGAGGAAGTTCTTGACGCTTATCATCTAGCTCCTGAACAATGCCTTCACACTGAAGCCAAAACTCTCCAGGTGGTGTCATAGCACAGCTTCGAGCAAGAACCAGCAAATCCTCAATAGTTTCCTGCCACTCAGGATGACTTTCAGAATTCTTTTCGAGAATTCCAACCAGATCTGCAGCAAAAATAGCCAAATCAGAGTTCACTTCCTCTTTTGCTTTGTCAAATTTTGCCCGAATGACAACCACAATTTCCTGCATAAAACAGAAATCCAGTTAGGAATACAAACTGCAAGAAACTAGGCAACAAAAAATAGGGTAGAAGTACCTCCAAGTTGTTTAAGCGTTTAGGTTTCCAAAATGGGAAAGGTCGTACTCCTTTCGAATTTAATTCATGGGAAAAGCTCTTAATATCAGCAGGAAACCTCTTCTGAGGTCCACTAGTAAGACGAAGAATAGCTTGAAAACGGGGGGATTCAGACTCCTTGGAGATTTCACAATCATATGAAGTCTGGGAAAGAAAATATTCTAATATTCAATAACACTATCGCAGGATGAAAGTTAAAAACTGCAAATAGAGAGCAGTTACCAAGTAGTAAGCGAAAGGAGAGGATCAATGAAAATACAGTTGTACCTCTGGTGTACGAAAATCAGAACTTTTTAAGCCTCCAGAGTGGCCCCATGATGATTCGTGTCGCCCTGGTAATAATATTCAAGCCAGCAAAATGACATTTGAGAGAAAAAAATAACAAATAGCCAGCAATCCTTCAGGCAATGGAACCTTTTCTACATTAACCAGCATGCCAAATAAAGCAGTATTTTAAACCCTAAAGTGTTATAAAATAGAAAGTGATCACCTAGTTAGAACAGAAAGGGCAGAGAAAAGGAGAAAATGCATAGGGGAGAAATTTTGCAGCTCAAAATAAATATATAGGCATCCCATGTTAGGATCAGTTATGCTTTCATATCAAATGATGATTTGTAAACATGATAATTCTGTACACTATTGACTACAGAATGCATGAATGATACAAGATACATAAGATAATATCATATCTTATTAATTAATAAGATCTAGATTAAAGAAATACTAATTACTTACAAAATGAAATTTTAAAACAATAGCGAGTAAATAAAGTGTATGCATCAAAATGAAAATAAAAACAATTAGTAGTGATATAAGTGTTAACTGGTGTTATCCCGCATTGGTGTCTTTGTCTTATATTCAACTTGAACCTCTCCACAAGTCCACATATTTTCATTTGTTTAAGGTTGGATGCTTAATAGAGTGTCAGAACTCAGGCTCTATTTTATTGTTATAGCATGTTACAGTGCCCGTTACCCCTTTCAAGTTTGTCACATGATAAGCACCTTTGCCTCCACCTACATGTAATGGGGCCTGTTAAATCGTTGTTATTCTTCCCTGGGGTCTTATAGAAAATAAAGTTGGGTTTCTCCACCTATTTCCAATTGGTTTTAAGTTGGATCTTAACAATAAGCAGCGAATTTTGGATTTCACAGTATTAGTTTGATTTCTTAACCTTTTGGTTTATTTCATCATCAGTAGTATGATTGTAAGACTCGTAGAGTTTGATTCTTAACAAGTTTTCTAGGGTTTGATCTGACATTTTTGTGAAATCGTGTTTTGACAAGGTTTTGGTTTAGGTATATTACAATTTTAGTGCAGGTTTTAAAGTTCATTTTGCCGCCTCTAATGATATCTACCAAGTACGATCTGAAGTGAACATACCATCCATTTTCAAATTTATAGATGCCACTGTTTCCCTCACAATTCAGTATGAATATTATTGATGAGCATAAATAAAACATAACGGAAAACATTTAAGCATATACTTTTTTCCATTTAGTACTCTGTCAGCTCAAGTAATTGCATAATCTCAGATTATTTCTTTAAAAAATAACAAAAACTTGATTCTGGATTTTTTTTCCTTTTTTTCATTTGCCAGCTATATTCGAACTGCTAACTATCCAAGAACTCACAAGTCACAGATATAATAAAAGTAAGTCTTGTAACCTAATCCACTCTGTCCTTTATACAGCATGTCAGATCAATGATCTAAACAACACAACTTCTTTGTCTCACTCTCACATGTTGTTCCCCCTTCTCTTATCAAAAGGAGAGAGGAAGAGCAATTCTAACCTTTTCTTTTCTTTTGGACATCTGTGTTAAAGTATAGAATAAAATCCTTAAATCTTGTGACGAATTTACGACTTGTGGTGAATTTAAGCTTCCTTAACGTTCTACGTAGCCTTCCAGTTATACATATATGATGGCCAAAGCCAAAAAGCTCAGAGCTGTAACCCCAATCTTAGACTGGGGAATCCTAAAAAGTTAAGTGGCATAAACAGATTGTTTAGGTGCTTATCACCTAATTTTGGCCAGGTTCAAGCATTGGGAAGCAAAAGATTGTTCTGAGAACTCTATTCAGCAACCAATCACTAAATAACGAAATCCAAAACCAAATCCCCATAATGGAGGAGGCAAAGAAACAATAACAACGAAACAACAGTAGTGCCACTAAAATATCAGCGAAGGCACGATGGAAACAACAAATAATCCAGAAAAAAGAAAGCACGGTAATGAGTCAAAGCAAGATCAGTACCAGCTCCGGAGGATGATTCCCCATTCTGCAACCGGGACTTCCCTTGTACAGTAGGGCTCTGCTCTCTAGAATGGCATCCACCACTACCACTTCCAGTTGACATACTATCCGAATTGCTCACGTTGTCAAGCAAAGTCTCCTGCAGTAACCTCTGGTTCAACCCGCCTTTCTTTCCGGAACCCGATTTCCCAGAGTTAGCACTGCCCCCAGCGCTACTTGAACCTCCAGGCCTGGACAAGTTACTAGCTCCAAGCACTGAAGCAGAGGAACATTTTTCCCCTCTGAAACTGAAAAAACTCTCCTGGGGCAAGGGACCGGAGCGGGTCTTAATCCGATTCAACCCCAAGGAAGAGGCCAGCAGGGGCGAGACGGGTGAAGGCCCGTCCTTGGCATCGGGCTTCTTGGAGGTAGAAGAGGAGGGCTTGGCAGCAGGGGTTTGGGGTTTGACTTGGATTTGGTTGGGGCTGAAAGGGGAGGGCGGATTGGGGATCTGTTGGGAATCAGGGGTGGAGAGTGAAGCTTTGGGTTTTTTCTTGTCGGATCGGATCGGGGAATTAGAAGCGGAACGATGGCTGTTGGATCCATCGGGACTGGAAGAAACCGATTTCTTAGAAGAGAAGAAGAGCTTGTTCTTGAACACCATTTTGTCCTCTTTCCTTGAGCTTGAGCATAAGGATGGATGAATGAAGGGCAAAGGCGCAAAGCCGCCGCTAAATGATCCTTCCTTCAACTCCAAATAAGCTTAGTTCGTAGCTGAAAGAAGAGAGGAAGGCGTTGTTGAAGTTGTTCAAAGTAAAAGTGTTTGGAGTGATTGGGCTGGGGGAGCTCTTCACCCGGAAAATGTGAAGGCGAGACTGCGACTTCCTGCGGAATTCTGGATTATGCAAAATCCATTTTACTCGAGCCTTTTAAAAATGTTAAAACTTCGTCTAACCATGGACTATTTGTATTTCATATTTTAGTTTTTTTTTTTAAATTGAGGTCTCAAATTAATGTTAAATTGCTTGTATAAAATTTCAAGTTTTAAATTTTATGGATTGAATATTAATTTAAATAGCATTGTTGTGTAGATTTAAATATGTCCAAGCATGAAATTCACCTAGTGACTAAGAATGGTTATATTGCTTATTTTGTATGGGTTCGAATCTATTGTAACTTAATGATATTAATATTTTAATTAGTTAATGTTAAATTTAAAAAGTAATTAACTATTGAGGTCACCCGCCTAAAAAACATTAAATTTGATATTTTCTTTTTCAGCAAAAAATTAAGTATGAATTTGAATAACTAGCCAGGGTTATTTTGTCCTTTGGTATTTGTTGAAGTAGAAAAGCTAACATATTGATAAATGAGGGATAAGAAAAATCAATTATTGAATATGCAAATAGTCAAATTGAGTGCATTGACTTGTTTTTGATCCAAGTGATGGGAGGATTCAGATTTCTAAATCAGTTGAGAGACACAACAGCTTCAATGTAAATTTATGATTTCCTTAAATTCAAGCATAGGCATGCATTGAATTCAAATTATGTGACTTGTCTTCAATGCTATTCACGAGTCCTTTTCTTTTCTTTCTTATTGATTCGGGAGAGGAATTCAATTGAGTTGAACCAACGCCAAGCGGCAGTCGGGGGTGGGAATTGTCGGGTACCCGGTTCATCCGGGTACTTTATTGTTTGGCCCGTGTCTCGGCCCATCACATCTCGATACCCGAGACTCGGGTCTCGGGTACCCGACTATTTTTTATTTTTTATTTTAAAATTAAAAAAATCGCATATTAAACACAAAATATTTTTAAAAAATTTTAAACTTAAAACTTAAAAGTATATAATACAAACATAGAAAGAATTTAGGGATTTAAATTTAGTTTTAGAGAAAAATATTAAGAAACTTAAAATAAAAATATAATTTAAAATATAAAAATATATATTAAATATTATCGGGTCGGGTCGGGTACCCGGTAACTTAAAACTCCCGGCCCGTGCCTCGGGAAAATTCTCGGGTCGGGTACCCGGCCCGGTCGGGTAATTTTTTTTAGAGAATTCCCCAGTATTTTTAGGTTCAGGTCGTCGGGTCGGGTCAACCGGGTTAGGTATTTTTGCCCACCTCTAGCGGCAGTGGTCATAAAATGCAAACAGCAACGGCCATTGTGTTAGAGTTGTGACTCAAATTTTAGTTTTGGTTATTCAAATTCTTGTGGAATTTTACTTTTCTCTTGGATATGTGATAAAAGTGAGAATTCCAGTTTGAGTATAATTTTTTTTCTATGCAGGTTTCCTTTAGAAACAAGTCTCTTATCCTTATAAATAGATACAATGGATGTGTACATTCATTCAGTTGTAATCTCTTTTTCTACATAGTGAAAGTTTCTCATGCTCTGCTCGTATTTTTTTTCTTCTGGGTTTTCCACGTAAATTCTTGGTGTAATGTTTCTTTTTTTCTATTTTGCAATTGTTTGTTTGTTTGTTCGTCATTATCGTCCCGATAATTATAACAAACTAGTTTCAAGAGCGTCAGGTTGTTGACGATAATGGCGTATAGATCAACTAGTTCGAACCGTAGAAGAAAAGGTGGTCGTAATTCTGGCGGTAAACCAGGGGCAGATCCAAGTCATCAAATTGAGGTAAAAGTTGTGTTTTTTTAGGGAAAGGAAATGCCATGTCAAATCTAAGTGTTACAGGTTAGAGAATAATATCAAAAGAGAAACTACGAATTAGAATACTGAAAAATATGATAAAGCATATATAATAGAAAACTACAACGATGTTGAACTTTTAGTTGCGGCCAACAACGACCCTAAAGTGAACGAGGAACGGATTCTCGATTCTGGATGCACTTTACACATGTGTTCCAATCAGGATTGGTTTGCAACATACGAAATTGTTTCTACAAGAATAGTTCTTATGGGGAATAACGCATCATGCAGTATTGCAGGGATTGGCATGATCAAAGTTAAAATGACTGATAGGTTTATTAGAACCCTAACCGACATACATCATGTACCAGATCTAAAGAGGAACCTAATTTCGTTGAGTACTTTTGACTCAAAATGGTTCAAGTATACTGCTGAAGGTGGAGTCATGAAGATCAGCAAGGGTTCCTTCATTATGATGAAAGGGCAGAAAAAGATCTTCAGGTTATATGTTTTGCAAGGTTCCACAATTGTTGGTAATGTTGCAATCACTTCTCATCCCATGTCAGATGAAGATACTACAAAACTTTAACATATGCGTCTGGGGCATATGAGTGAAAACGGCATGATAGAATTAAACAAAAAAAAACTCTCGGACGGACAAGGAATTTGCAAAGTGGAATTTTGTGAGCACTGCATTTTCGGGAAACAAAAACAAGTTCGATTTATCCCGGGAAATTCACAACACGAAAGGTACTCTAGATTATATTCATTCTGATCTGTGGGGGGCATCTAGAGTACCTTCCAGTGGTGGAGCCAGTTACATGCTGACAATTATTGACGACTTTTTCAGAAAAGCCTGACCATTCTTCCTAAAATAAAAGAGTGAAGTTTTGTCCATATTCAAAGAATGGATGATGATGATCGAGAAACAAATGGGAAAACAAGTTAAACTTCTTCGCGCGATAATGGGTTAGAATTTTGTTATGGAAAATTTAATAAGTAGTACAAGTCAAAAATAATCGTGAGACACTTGACAGTTCGTAACACACCACAATAAAACAACGTTGCTGAATGGATGAATCAAACAATAATGAAAAGGTTTGATGTATGTTGTCCAATTATGGGTTATTGAAGTCATTCTGGGCTGAAGCAACTTCAACAACATGTTTATTGATTAATCGGTCTCCATCCACTGCCATTGAGAAAAAGACACCATACGAGGTATGTGTTGGTAATCCTGCTAATTATTTTGATCTGAAAGTTTTTGGTTGTCCTACTTATGCTCATGTAGATAATGAAAAATTAGAACCAAGATCCATCAAATGCATTTTCCTAGGATATAAAACTGTAGTAAAAGGATACAAGCTACGGTCTCTAGAAACCAGAAAAATTGTGATTAGCAAAGATGTTATATTTGATGAAGCTGGGATGTTACGTGATCCATCCTTTAAGGATTCCACCAACAAAAAGCAACAAAATTCAACCATATTCCATGAAGGTGAATATTCATATTGATACGACATCCAAAGATGAGATGACCCCCTTAGTTAGTATAGAAATAGAAAATGCAACTCCTCCTTCACCAGAATATTTCATCGCCAGAAATAGACCGAGAAGAGAAATTAAATGACCCCAAAGGTATGCTGAGGCTGATCTAGTTGCTTATGCTTTGAGTGTTGTTGAGATGTTGATGCAAATCAAGAGCCTTTGTCTTACCTGAGGCGATTAGCTGTAAAGATACAAGAAATTAGTTGATTGTCATGCAAGAGGAGATGGAATTGCTTCACAAGAATGATACGTGGAACCTTGTGAATCTCTCTACATATAAGAAGGCAGTTCGTTGCAAATAAGTTTTCAAGAAGAAAAATGGGATCTCAGAAGTTGAAGAACCTAGATACAAAGCAAGGTTGGTTGTAAAAAGGCTATAGTCAAATTCTGGGTATAGACTTCACAGATGTATTTTCGTTAGTAGTAAAGCACAGTTCGATCCGGGCTTTACTTGGTATAGTAGCCATGTATGATCTCAAGCTTGAGCAGTTGGATGTAAAAACTACATTCTTACATAGAGAACTTGATGAGGACATCTACATGGAACAACCTGAAGGTTATGTGGTCTTGGGAAAAAAGAATTATGTTTGTTTGTTGAAGAAATCTTTGTACGGCCTGAAATAGTCCCCTAGACAATGGTACAAGATCTTTGATTCCTTTATGACTACTCATAATTTTAAGCGAAGTAATTCTAATAGTTGTGTTTACTTTAAAAGGAGTAGTGATGGTCTTCTATATATCTACTGCTTTATGTTGATAGCAGCTAAAAATAAAGAAGAGATAAGACAGGTCAAGACTCGACTTAACCAAGAATTTAAGATGAAAGATTTAAGACCAGCAAAGAAGATACTCGGAATAGAGATCAAGAGAGATTGAAAATCATGTAAATTGTACCTAAATCAAAAGGGGTACATTGAAAAAGTTTTTTGCATGTTTAGTATGAAGAATGCTAAGCCAGTTAACACTCCCCTTGCGTCCCACTTTAGACTTTCATCAGACTTATCTCTAGAATCAGATGAAGAGATTGAGTACATGTCACGAGTTCCATATTCAAGCGCAATGAGATCTTTCATGTATGTTATGGTTTGCACATGTTCGGATATAGCACATGTTGTCAGTTCAGTGAGCAGATACATGGCAAATCTTGGAAAATAACATTGGAGGGTTGTTCAATGGATTTTCAGGTACCTACGAGGCACTAGTGATGCTTAGGGGTAAGCAAAACTCGACTCGACTCGAAAAATCGAAATTTTCGACTCGACTCGTCTTGACTCGACTCGAAATTTCATAAACTCAATTCGAATTGAAAAAAGTTTCAAATAAAGTTTAAGTTGTAAAATGGAAATTCAAATAACTCAAAATTTTTAGTAATTAGTAGATTGATTTTTAAGTTCGAGGCGAGTCCTTTAATTTTTCCTTGTATATATATACCGATATAAAACAATGTGAAGAAATATATGACATGTATGAAAAAATATGAAGAAATATATATTCATGTCTTATATGATTAGAGAAAATTGTTTAAATTAGAATCAAACTCTACTATAACATGACAAAAAATTACAATTAAATTTGTATAGAAACTCGAAAACTCGACTCACTCGACTCGAATAAAAAAATTCAAATAAAGTTTAAGTTGTAAAATATGATGCGTCAACTCGAATAGCTCAAATTTTTTTGACTCAGCTTGACTCAATCGAATGCTCACCCCTAATGATGCTTGCTTATAATTTGGAAGAAATAAAGACGGAGTCATTGAGTACGTCGATTTTGATTTTGCTGGAGACCTAGATAGAAGAATATATTTAATAGATTATGTCTTCAGTGTTAGAGGTTGTGCCATTAGTTGGAAAGCCACCTTACTACATGCGGTTGCTTTTATCAACCACTAAATTTGAGTACATGGCGATTACTGAAGCTTGCAAAGAAGCGATTTGGTTAAAAGAACTATATGGTGAACTTCGCGAAGACCTTCAAATTAATACGTTATTTTTTGGTAGTCAGTGCGCTATCTTCCTCGTGAAGGATCGGATGTTTCATGAGCGGACAAAACGCATTGATATACGATATCACTTTATTCGTGATGTTTTTTCCTGAGGTGACATTGTTGTGAACAAAATCAACAGTCACAACAATCTTGTAGATATGATGACCAAGTCCATTACTACAATAAGTTTGAGCATTGCTTAGACTTGGTTGGTGTTCATTGTTGATGAACACCATTTTGAAAGGGTTTTTTGGAAGAGGTGGAGCTCTTGTTGAACAAGAATTTGTGCCAATGTGGAGATTGTCAGAGTTGTGACTCAAATTCTAGTTTGGGTTGTTCAAATCCTTGTTGAATTTTACTTCTCCCTTGGATATGTGATAAAGAGTGAGAAACCTAGTTTAAGTAGAATTTCTTTTCATGCAGGTTTCCTTTGGAAACAAGTCTCTTATCCCTATAAATAGATGCAAGGAATTAAGGGTTTCTTCATTCAATTGTAATCTACTTTTCTACATAGTAAAAGTTTCCCCTCCTCTCCCCGTGATTTTTCCCTTTTGGGTTTTCCACGTAAATTCTTAGTGTTATGCTTCTTTTTTCTATTTTGTAATAAGTTGTTTATTCTTCATTATCGTCCTGATAATTATAACACATTGCAATTCACAAATAGATATCATCCATCCATTCACAAACACAAGCATATAGCTTAGAGAATGAAGGTTTTATTTGGTTTCCAAACTTAAATTAGATTACCGACAAGTCTTTCAAACGTTAAAAATGTATTTTTTGAAACATTTGGAAGCAATCAAACATGGTACTAATAATTGTAGGGAAACGACGGTACACATCATCGTGCAGCGGAAAAATTATCCGGTGAATTCCACCAGTGATCCATGTACGAGGAACAAATCCGGGGTGAAAATGGATGAAACATTAACTCGATTAAATTTGAAAACTATAGTGACGAAAGTGTAATACCCTAATTTTGTCCGGGTATAGATATATATATATATATATATATTCGATATAAATAAGACCAAAATATGATAAATAGATAAATATTATGACCCTTAAATAAAAAATAGTCCATTTTACATATGAATGTCCAAAATATATGTATAAGTCCATTTGCAATCAAAGTTGTCAAAGCCCAAATTCTCTTTATATTTGATTTTCCACCTCTTTTGATACATACAAGCCAAACAAATACAAACTCATCAGGATTTTGTTTTCTCACCCAAAATTGGTCCACGTGGCGACATTTCATTTGTTCAAATAGGTATCACGCAGATAATGATTTACTTGGTTGCTGAGATTATTCAGGAGTATTTTAGTAGAATATTTAATATTCCATTTTAACATAGAAAATGGTAATCACACATAGTTAGTTTAATTAGACTGGAATTAGGAAAATAATTAGTGTCATTAATGATTAGGAATATTATTGATTTAGGGCTTAATATGGGTAGTGCCCAATTATTTGGGTGTTATCACATAAACCCTAAGCTTAATAATATTCATAGTATCTTTAAGTAGTTAAATCAATGGAGCCCTAAATAGGATCTAACTTAAAAATGACAAGACAATAATTGGACATGCATCAAACCTTTTGTGTTGAGATACATTTGGGATATAAATTAAAGTGTCCTAAAGTAACTGGATGCTTCAAAATTTATATTCGCCTCGAATGTATTTTCTTACCAAAAGATATCTCCATTTGGAATGATATTCAATTAACAATTAAAGATTTAATTAAATTCAAATTATTGCTCGAAATGCCAAATATGCCACGTGGAATTAATAAAGGAACCGATAACGGGCGTTTGTGGGGGTGCTAATCCTTCCCCACACGTAACTGACTCTCGAACCCTAATTTCAATAAAAGAATCTCTAGTTTGTTTTTTTATGGTGTTCGGTCTACCAAAGTGACCGGTGGCGACTCCAAATTAATTTTTTAAATAAAATAAAGGAAAATCTAGTTTAATATGAGAAACCTTAATTTCAAGACTAAATGAATTAAAAAGAATAAAAACCCCTATTTCCAAAATGAAATAATCGTCAGGCTATTTTTATACACTTGGTTTTAAAAAATGGTCGCGACAGCTTGGCGACTATGCTGGGGACAAAATTGAGAGTCAGGCCTAATTAATTAATTCTGCGTGGCATTTTTGCATTTCAAGCAATAATTTGAATTTAATTTTTTCCTAAGAATTGTTGGATGATTTTCAGGGAAAATGGAGGTAGCTTTGTGTATGCTATATCTGTCATTCATGCATAAACCTTCAACCCGGGCTTTTCACCCTTAAGTGGGAGAAAGACATTATTCGACGTGATGCTCTCCAGCTTCGAGTTTGGATTTTTGTCTTATTCCGATATTACTAACCTTATGCATCGTGGGGCCTACGCCTCCGTTATAAGGGACCTATACCACCGAATTGATGTCTTGCTATCGTAGTTGACAGTAAAAATAGTTCGGGAACCCAGAGTCTAGAACAAAGCCCACATACTCTTTTTTTAGAAACCCACCCCACTAGAGCCAAACAAGGACCTAGGATAGGTGCTGCTAATTTAAATACGTTTCTCTAGATATTCTTTCTACTCAATATAAACTGCATTATTGTGTTGATTTAATTTAAATTTCTTACATTCGATATTATTTCACAATACTGACTCGTTTTTTTTTTTTTTTTTTTGCATTCTTTTGCATCGCATCTTCATTATATAGAGGTATTGATTCAAAAGTGGTTATCATTTGAAGACAATCATGAGAGATAAGGGGAATCATAAGCTGATAGAGGAGACTACAAATATGAGGCAGTGTCCGGGACAAGACACAGAAGAAATGAAAGGTAGACCATCCAAGTGTCATACATCCGATTGTGTTAGTGTTGATGCTAAAAAAATGAGATGCAAGAACTGAAAAGACAAATGGCTGAAATGATGACTATGATGGCAACTATGGCTAAAGAAAAGGGGCACACTGAGCTGATAGAAGAACTAAATAAAAATTAGTACATGTATAATCAGTCGGGTCCGAGCACCATTACATTTTGTAAACCAATAGGAGGTGTAAGTGGGTTGAATTCTAAGAAAGTAATAATGGGCCTGGAAGAAGCTCGAGTGAAAGATAATAGAGGATTTTAAATCAATTCTAGTGTCATACATGGAGCTGCTTTATATACTTCTGGAAAAGAATCTTATAGTCCGAGTTCCGACCAAGCCTAAAGAGTTCTCTTATTCAAGAGGTTATAATAACAAAGTAGTATGTGATTACCATCGAGGAAGTTCATGTCACACTACCGAGGATTGTGAGGTTTTGAAGAACAAAGTTGAAGATCTTATTAGGGTAAGCCTATTGAGTTTTGAAGATGGAAAACCCAGGTTTTCTAAAGACCTGACATTTAATAAAACCCCCAGAGATGCAAAAATGAAAGAAGATTCGGGTCCAGCAGAATCAATTAAGTGTATGAGACAGGGTTCGGGCTTCAGTACTTTTTCAGCAGATTGCCAAAAGACAAGATATCACAAGTTTCATTTTGACCTAATCTCTATTTCATACAAAGAATTATATCCTCAATTATTGAAATCTCGATTAGTGACTCCACAATTTGCCATACATTTGTAACCTCCGTATTCGAAATGGTATGACGCCAAGGCTCACTGTAAAATTTCATGATGGAACTCAAGGGCATTCTTTTAAAAATTGTATCGCCTTCAAACGTTGAGTCTAAGTTCTTTTGGAGCATAGAAAATAAAGATTTAAAACAGAAAGCCAGTTTGATTCAGCGGTTGAATGTGAGAGTCGAGATGAAAAAACCCAGAGAAATGGGTGTCGGTTGGAATATGAAGTTCAAATGAGCAAGTTAAGGCAAGAGAGACAGTTTGGATGAGGAGATGAAAATTCTGCAATTCAATTATCAAGAACTACGCTTGATGTTCAAAAATGATGGTTTAGGTGTGACGCTAGAACAATCGAAGAAAAGAATCAAGGAACTGAAGCATGAAGCTGAATACTGGAAAAGAAACTTTAAAGCAAGTGAAAATTGAGCCAATACACTCTCGTGTGATCTACGAGCCATGGAACTACAATGCAATACTTTTAGAGATGACCTAAGGGTTAGTCAGGCAAAGCGCGAGATACTGATTAAGTATATACCGATGTATGAGGATACTGTTGTCAAGCTGAATGACAGCCAAGCTGACAATGAAGCTTTGAAAAAGAAGGTAGATGAGCATCTCAATCTTTCATTGATGTACAAAGATCTTGTTGATGATGTTAAGAAAGACTGTCAAGAAAGTGAGGAAAAATGGCATGCTTAATTTTAGAGATCGAGAATGAAGATACGAGAAAGAGATAATGACATAAAAATTGTTGTTACACAAGAAGTGGATCAACAAGTGGCAGACCTAGCTGATGTGGCAATGGCTCTGAGTTAGAATATTGATCCAGTACTAGATCATGGAGGGAAGCTGACTTGGCTCTTAGGGGAAATTAGGAAGCTGGGAGTTAGAGCTCAACAATATTTGTAGAATCTAATATCAGATATATTGAATACTTTTATTTTAATGAAAGTTGTTCTATGATAATCATTTTTCGAATCAATACTTCTTTCATTCTTGCATTTATGCATTGTATATTTATTAGCGTAACATTATCATTTAATTGCATTACATTCACATCCATAATCTGAAGCGGCCGAGATTTCAATGGCAGAAAACTGGGAATCAGTGAAAGCTTGGAAGTATGTTATCATGGATAAAGATATGAGAGAAACTGAACAAGCTCAGGAAAGGTTACAAGAACGAATAACCAAGCCTCAACAAAATTTGAAGAATCATATTGCTACATCATGTTTGACAATTTATCCCAGGGCATCTAACTTGAATGCTGAGAAAGGTTTTGAGAAGCTAATCATCCCAAGACCAAGACTCGAGCGGTTGAAAGATAAATGTGCAGGACTTAAGGAAGAGATCGGGGCAAGAAAAGGAGATGATAATCTCAAATTTGATGCAAGAGAATTTTGCTTAGTCCTTGATCTGAATATCCCATTTGAATTCAAAGTTCCCAGTTTCAATAAGTATGACGGCTCTAGCTGTCCTAAAATTCATTTGACAATGTTCTGTAGAAAAATAGAAGGATATTTGGACGATGATAAATTGTTGATCCACTGTTTTTATAATAGCCCGGTTGGACCTGCTGCAGTATGGTACAACAGATTAAGTCGAGAGCAGATTCGAACATGGGTTGATTTGACCAAAGCATTTTTTGGGCAATACAAGTATGTTATAGACCTTTCCATTCCCCGACTTCATTTTCCTCACAAGAAAAACACAAAAATGTTAGATCTAATAAAAAAGGCAGTGGTGAAATAATAAACCCAAAGAGAGAGTTTTAAATCGGGGCTCATCTCACGATGGCCGGGATAACTCTTAAAGAATGGTCGGAGTTAAATATGGATTTAGGTTTCTGGTAGTTTAGGTTTAGATTTGGGGGAAGAAGGAAGGCTCTATCAAGCCGAGAATTAGTTTAAGGAGAATTGGAGGAGAAAATCGATTTTTTTAGGGTTTGGTACGGCAGAAGAGCGACGGCTAGAAATCACCCTAGGGCGGTCGTTGATCGCCTGCGGTGGCCGGAGGTTGAACTTAGTTTTCGGCGAACGGCTGAGGGTCATCGGTGCACGGCGGGAGAAGATCCAGCGACAGAGTTAAGGGCGGTTCATGGCCGGGAAGTTTGGTGTTCATCCAAACATAGATGAACACTCAATCAAAAACTAAGGTTTTTGATCTGTTTCCCCCCATTTTTCTGGGCTTAATTGTGTTAGTCTTCAGAGGGTTTGGGAGTGAGATTGGGTAGAGAGAGAAGGGCTCGGTGAGAAATGAGTGAGTCGGCCCGAGTTGGGCCTTTTATATCTAGACCGAAATGGTGCTGTCTTGGCACCAGGTTAAGGGAGTGACCCGCGCGTTTTGGAGCCGGGTCGGGCAAGGTCCGCGCCCTTTGGCCGGGTTGGGTTGGATAACCCACGCCCTTCTATTAGATTTTCATGTTTTGGGCGCTAAGTTTTATAATTGTTTCAATTCAGACACTATTTCTTTGTAATTTTGACCTTGCAGTTTCAATTTAATTCAATTTGGTCATAAAATCAGTTTAATTGTCTTTGTTTAATAGTTTTAATTTATTTGTTTAATTTATATTGTATGCATGTTTTTTTAAATAAGCATGTAGTATATTTGTTTAGGAGACTTTAATTCACTTGACATGTTAAAATTAGAGCCTTTTAAGTGTAGGTTCCTTAATTAATTTAATTAATTTTAATAGGTGAGATCATTATAGTAAATAAATGGATATTGAATGGAAACTAGAATGCTCTAAGTTGATTAGTATCTCAATGTAATGAGATGTTAGTCAAGGGAGTATTTTAGTAGAATATTTAATATTCTATTTTAACATAGAAAATGGTAATCACACATAGTTAGTTTAATTAGACTGGAATTAGGAAAATAATTAGTGTCATTAATGATTAGGAATATTATTGATTTAGGGCTTAATATGGGTAGTGCCCAATTATTTTGGTGTTATCACATAAACCATAAGCTTAATAATATTCATAGTATCTTTAAGTAGTTAAATCAATGGAGCCCTAAATAGGATCTAACTTAAAAATGACAAGACAATAATTGGACATGCATCAAACCTTTTGTGTTGAGATACATTTAAGATATAAATTGAAGTGTCCTAAAGTAACTGGATGCTTCAAAATTTATATTCGCCTCAAATGTATTTTCTTACCAAAAGGATATCTCCATTCGGAATGATATTCAATTAACAATTAAGGATTTAATTAAATTCAAATTATTGCTCGAAATGGAAAATATGCCACGTGGAATTAATAAAGGTACCGATAACGGGCGTTTGTGATGGTGCTAATCCTTCCCCACACATAACCGACTCCCGAACCCTAATTTCAATAAAAGAATCTCTACTTTATTTTTTATGGTGTCCGGTCTACCAAAGTGACTGATGGCGACTCCAAATTGATTGTTTAAATAAAATAAAGGAAAATCCGATTTAATATGAGAAACCTTAATTTCAAGACTAAATAAATTAAAATGAATAAAAATCCCTATTTCCAAAATGAAATATTCGTCAGGCTATTTTTACACACTCTGTTTTAAAAAATGGTCGCGACAATAAGAAAATCAAATTCCTTCGGCATGATATCGAATTCTAGTCTTCGCAAAATGCTCCGACCTCTACGCATTTCACCTGAACGAAACAAACAATATTTCACTTCTCTAACTGTTAGAGAGGTTTTTCGCAAAAAAACATATATTTGGCCGCTAGACTTTATGCCTTTATATAGCATTCAAAACCTTAATTCTAATTATATTTGAATTCATTAAATATACAATATATTTAATTGAATATAATTAAATATGTAGAATCTGATTTTACTTTAATTAGGTTTCTTTAGGGATATATATATTTTTAATAATATCTGATAATTACAATAATTATCTAGTATTAAAATATATAAACGAAATTATCTATAATTATAATTATTATAATAATTTCAGTTTTTTACTTATTTCGTGTACAACAAGTTTGTATACATGTTATCTAGTCAATATTTGTTTGTTTCAATCATATGGTGTGACCCTTGTAGGTTCATGTAACGTTATCAATAATATCTAGAACAATTCTTGCATTACAAGCAATGAGTGACATCTAGCAATACTTTATTGCTACTTAAGTTACAGAAAGTCGTGGTTCGACATAATCTTTTCGTGATTAACTCTTTTCATGTATTACATCTTTTTGTCCTTATATCTAGATCAGACACAGGTCATGGAATAGTCACACTTGTATAGTTGTTTCTTGATATCTTGAGTAGACTATTACAAACGAATAACTGTGATATCTCATATCAATTTTTCGAGCATGATCATGCATTTCTAGTCTCATTCAATCAAGTGGCCTATGATATTACTCCTATTATATATGAGGGACAAATCCTATCTTGATCAACCATATTCCACTACATAGATTGTGACATATTTAATATCAGTCTTTATAGCGTAGTCAGTTATGACACACGCTTGACTGTATCAAAACATGTCACTCACAATGTTGAAATAATGATGATCTCAATTATGAGAATCATACATGTAGTTGTCACTATGAGCAATGTTGTGATTATCACATAATAATCCAAGAAACGCGCTCATAGCGGGTCATTCCAGTATGTCGTTCTCTAACACATACTTATGTATTGATTTTGACATTTCCATGTCAATGACAATTCTTTGTCGTCAATCAACTACATATTAATCTTAATATATTAGTGTTGTCCATGCTCACAACAATATTCGACTAAGGACATTAAAAAATAACTATATTATTCTAAGGAGTTTATTATAATTCAGTTTATTTATAAATGCATAAAATAAAACTGAAATAATAATAATGACTTTATATTAATAAACAAAAATAAGTATGTCTTTTACAACTATCTCATAATTAGTCTTTAGGCTTACTCCAACAATAATATTAGAAGGCCTTAAGAAACCATCTTCCTTTTCATAAGACATCAACAGTCTCTCCATTCACAATTCATCAATCCGATTTCTGAAACTCTTCCAACAGTCTCTTTTTCCTATGACATCAGCAGTTTCTTCTTCCAATAGTATAAGAAGAATTTTCCCTTTCACTGTCTTCCCTATCCATCATAACACAATGAGATTTGCACAAAATACCATCAAAATATATTATTTCAATACAAATATGATATCCAGACAGAGAGTACTTATGTTTACTTCCAGGCTCTTTCTTTTTCTAAAGGTGTATATTATATCAAACGGTAGTTCAAATTCAAAACAAGTTGAACGAAGGCAAAAGATTAATCACGAAAATAAAACCCGATAAAAAAGAATAATATCTTAGGTGGAATCATCAACAAGTCACAACTGCTACTGGTTTCCCGGACACCTTTCTTTTTTCTCTTTGTTCAGTAAAGTCTAGGAGCTCAATTTCCAACCGACCCAGGTAAAATTCAGCTCATCCAATAAAGGTTCGGTTTTTGTAGCAAAATTTGATTGTTTCTTCATTTTTTCTTTATCCAATATATGAGTATTCGCTTAGGATTTACCACTGATGAGGCTAGTCTTTTAAGTTGGTCAATTGTCCAATTGTGCTCCCTTCTTGAGGGCTGAGATAGTATTTTTTTCTTCTTCTTAGTGTAGCAGTCAAGAGACTTTTTTCTGACATATGGTTATAATTTCTGCAGTGGTGATGGTGAAATTTTCATTTAGCACTTGGTTTTTTTGCAGGATATGAGCGGAGTTAAAATGGTGGAACCCAAGAAAACTCTGATGCCAAGAAACCATTTTCTTCAAATAAAGAAGATGATGATATTGTCGAGTCTGATAACAGCGGTACTGTGGAACCTAACAACAATCCTCCACAAAAAGTGAGTGATCTCATGTATTTGTATGCGGGTTAGGTGAATTGTGGTAAACTTCCATGTTGAACTACTAAATATTGTGTCCTTTCTTGATTCATAGAAGAGATCCTTTAGTCGAAGTTACGGAACTACCAATGGGCATACTGCACCTTTCCAATTGATTTTTTCCGTTACGAATTCTGAGTTTCTTTCCCCCTTTCAGCTAAGTTGTACCAAGCAATAAATTATCAAAAAAATCTTTTATCCCTTTTTGGTATCCTTATGTATGTCCTAACACTAAAAAAAACTCTAAATTCAATTTTCCATATTGATGCATACATTACACATAAAGACAAAAAAAAAGAACAAATGATTTCTATTCTAAATTATCTGACACTAATAGAGATGTCATGCTAAATCCCACTTCAGCAATATTATATGCAACTAGCAAAAAATATTTACTTCATAATCTATCTTTTTTTTTCTCTTAAACTTGTGATATGCTTGTTTTCAGCTAGTGTCTTTGTTATATTAATCCAACCAAATGTTGCAATCTGTGACGTTGATACAACTTTAAAAGTATCATCATGTCTTCCCCTAATGCTTGCTTATCTTAACTAATCTTATATTTGCTTGGCTTGGCATCAAGATGATGGTTTGGAGTCAGCTTTTTATGCTTAGATCAATCCCAACACAGCAAAAAGAAATTAAATTTCGAGAGATGACGAGGGTTATGCTTAGCTAATGTGAAGAACAACAAGTGATATGCATGTAGCATCAAAGTTAGATTATAACGAAGAGATTGATTCAGTACTTTAAAAGGTAACGTTTTTTCTCTATGAATGCTTTCCCGTGCTAACCCTTCAATTTGGGGGGGGGGGGTTGAACACAAATGTAATTAAGTAATTTAATCGTGTCATGTAGGTATTGATATATCCAATTAATTCAAAGTTTTCATTGGACCTATACAAAATGTTACGGGGTTAGACTGTTGCTAGCAAACCGCACGGTCTTAGTCGCTTTCTCGATCGAAACTACGGCTAAGTCACCATGAATACTTTAAGTAAAATCACTTAGAACTATGCAGAAGCAAAAAGAACAACAATGACAAACAAAAGTAAAGAGAGAAAGACTTAGGGTGAATGCTGACTTGTATTTAATCTGAAGTGAAGTGTGTAAATGAAGTGGGGGTGAGCCTCTTTTATAGCTTGAGCCTGTTACAATCAAAAGATTGAGATTACATTACATCAACGGTCAAGATGAGAGCATATTTTATCTGCATCTCTGTTTGAATTTTAAACAAGAGATAATGTGAGAATTAAAGTGATAATTACAATGCCTTATCAAATCCTCCATGATTGATGGGCCAGCTTTCCTGGGTCATCTGGTAGGCCCAAAACGTGACAAATATAGTTTTGGGTTGCCATGATTGTACTTGTATCGGTGGCGGGCTTGCGGTCCGTGACAAGCAAAACAAGATAAATGATTTTTAAAGGCTTAATAGGCAAATGAGTGCCCAAACTATACCATTTTTTTTCTATTTAGGTGCCCAAACTATTTTTCGGGCCAAATAGGTGCCTAAAGTTTCATTTCGTGATCCATTTAAGGTTCTCTGTTAATTTTCACTGTTAAATGTGAGGTGTCACCTCTAGAAAAATTCAAAATTATATTAAAAATAAATAAAATAAAAATAAAAATATATCCTAAAATTTTCAAATATTCCCAAAATAGTCCCCAAACCCAAATCCGATCACTCTCGCTGGCGACGGTCGCATTTCCAGTGACAGAATGAAGTGCCCTCCTCTCACTGAACAACTCACACGATGTTCGTCGCGTTCAAAAGAACCATTCGACAATTTCGTCGATTCACACGTCGTCGGTCGATTTCCAGCGACGAGGTGGTGGAGGAAATGGTCACGATGGTTTGACAACTGATGTGGTGGGCGGCGACGTGGCAATCGGCGACGGAATCGTCCCAAATCGAGATTTAGGTTTTGGGAAGTTAGGAATTTTAGATTTTGGGCTATTTTATAAAATCTGGAAAATTTAGAGATTTTTAAAATTAATTATTTTTATATTTTTAATATAATTTTAAATTTTTTGGAGGTAACACGTGACATTTAACGGTGAAAATTAACGAAAAACTTTTTAAATGAGTCACGAAATGAAACTTTATGCATATATTTAGCTTAAAAATAGCTTAAACACCTAAATAAAAAAATAACATAGTTTATACACTTATTTTATGGTTAAGCGATTTTTTAAAATGACATTATTTAAGGAAAAAATTGCTCAAAATTTGATAAGGCTGAGATGTCAAGAAGTGATTGGATAATGGACAAAAGTAAACACGTGGCGAAATGAATGAAGGCGAAGCACCGTTCCCTTTCCCTTCCTCTGTGGAATGGTCTCCCGTCGTCCGATCTTACTCCTCTTCTGTTCTCATCTCCAGGTATTTCATTTCCTCCCAATTTGTTTTTTCTGAATGAGAGTGGAATTCCCCTCCGACAATAAAAACAAACATGAGGGTCTATCCTCCTCCTCCTCCTAGGTCAAGCTCGCATCTCTTCATCTTCCTCTTCCTCTTACTTCTCTCTCGCCCTTTCGTTCTTGTCCTCTCCCAGGACGACCTCAAGGACGTCCAAATCGACGACGCTTCCCTCCTCGAATCCGACTCTTCCTGGGACGACGACGACTTCGGCGGTACTCACGTCAAGCCCGACGACGAGCTCGATCCCGGTTCATGGCGCCGCCTCTTCGAGCCCTCTACTACCTCCGTCTCCTCCTCCCTTGATTCCTACTACACCGCCGTCGATAAAATGATCTCCGCTTCCACCAACGGTGACGCCAGGTTGATGGAGGAAGCCGCAGCGGAGATCGAGACGGCTGCTAACACGGAAGGTGATCCGCACGCGCGTTCGGTGCTAGGCTTTCTGTACGGGATGGGGATGATGCGTGAGAGAAACAAAGCTAAAGACTTTTTGAATCATTATTTCGCTGCCGAAGGTGGCAATGCCCAGTCCAAGATGGCTTTGGCTTACACATACTCTCGACAAGATGTAAGCGTTGCTTTTATTTGCTTTTGGAAATCTGATATCCCCTTTTGTGATTATTTTTAATTTTCCTAAACATTTGTTGTTTTTTGAATTTTCAGATGCATGAAAAAGCTGTTAAACTATATGCTGAATTGGCAGAAATAGCGGTTAACAGTTTCTTGATATCCAAAGATTCACCGGTAATCGAACCCATCAGGATACACAATGGGGCAGAAGAGAACAAGGAAGCTTTGAAGAAGTCAAGAGGGGAAGACGATGAAGATTTTCAGATATTGGAATATCAAGCACAGAAAGGGAATGCCGGTGCTATGTACAAAATGGGTCTTTTTTACTATTTTGGATTGAGAGGGTTGCGCCCTGATCATTCCAAGGCTTTGATGTGGTTTTTGAAAGCTGTGGATAAAGGGGAGCCTAGGTCTCTCGAACTTCTTGGTGAGATTTATGCTCGTGGAGCTGGAGTTGAAAGGAATTATACCAAGGCCCTTGAGTGGCTTTCACTTTCATCCGAACATGGCCTTTATTCAGCTTACAGTGGGATGGGTTATTTATATGTTAAAGGGTATGGTGTTGAGAAGAACTACACCAAAGTATGTTCAATTTCTCTTCACTTGCACTAACTTTTCTTTTGTCTTCTTATTTTGTCTGTGCTTTATATCACTTTGCCTTGTCGTTTTTACTTGTTTTGGTGCCTTGATATAGGCAGGCATTGCTCTCAGATTACAGGTTCTTGACATATGTTTCTACAGTATTCTTCTCATTGCTTGAAAATTTCAATTCAATATTATTGCTGTTTAGCTCTATATTGGCCCTGGTTTTTAGTTTCTCACTTTATTGAATGTTTTGAAGTTTGAAACTTATGGCATACTGATTCTGATTCCTATTTTATGCTGCTCTTTCATTTGTTAGTAATTTGGAGGGATCATGATGTGTTGGTTAAAAGTTGCAAGCTTCAGTTTTTAGTTGTTATAACTAAGATTGAAGATAGTTATTAATGTTAATTTTCATCTCCATGGTAGCTGTCTTAGGTGTTGTCTATTATTTTTGTAACATTGAGGTTACTGGCAATTCAATGGATTTATTTTTTTTCCTTCTTAAAAGAAAAATATCCAGATTCAGACCCTTTAAGACAAGAAACTCTATCTTGATGGTGTATCGTTATGCTTTGCATGTCAAGTGCAGAGTTGTTTCAGAAACTGATTCTTTCCTTTGTGCAGGCTAAAGAGTACTTTGAGAAGGCTGCTGATAACGATGATGCTGGTGGGCACTATAACTTAGGAGTCATGTACCTTAAAGGGATTGAGTGAAGAAGGACGTAAAGATTGCTTGTAAATATTTTATTGTGGCAGCCAATGCAGGTCAACCAAAGGCATTTTATCAGTTGGCTAAGATGTTTCATACTGGTGTTGGACTTAAAAACAATCTTCCTATGGTAAATATTACGGTTTATACTTACAGTTCCTTTTCTTTTTTACTTTTCACCTTCTTATGAGTTCTATATCTTTATGAATGACATACCTGAACTCCCTTTTACTTGAGCTTAATGTTCTGCGTATTTATGACCCTGCCAACTGCCAAGGCATACAGGGTGCATGATTTTTTCACAGTTATTCCTAATTTCCATTGGATGCAAGAGTTTTTCATTCTATTAAGCGAAAGTTTTTGACTTTTCAAGGTCCTTTGAGAACTTGGGCATTTTTCTGCCAAAAGAGTTTGTTCATTCTCTTACCAGAACTTTGTTTTTGCTGGCTAGCATGTGGTTACCTGTCATGCCAAGAAGTGCCATTCATAGCAGATGAAATTATTTAATCACTTAAGCTGAAAAATGTATATAATTGAAGTTTTCCCTTTTTCAAAGCTACTGCATTATACAAATTAGTTGCCGAACAGGGGACCATGGAGTTCCCTCTCTAGATAGGCACTTGAATCATACCTAAAAGGTGACATGGGCAAAGCATTCCTCTTGTACTCTCGTATGGCTGAGCTAGGCTATGAGATCGCACAGAGTAATGCTGCATGGATCCTTGATAAGTATGGTGAGCGCAGCATGTGCATGGGTGAATATGGGGTTTGCACTGATGCAGAAAGGCATCAACTTGCTCATTCTTTGTGGTGGCAAGCTTCCGAGCAGGGTAACGAACGAGCAGCATTACTTATTGGGGATGCATATTACTATGGCCGAGTATGTATCTTTAGTTGCAATACAGAAGTCATTGTCTGATTTTGTGATGATCTCTATTCAAGTATATTGCTTTCTTATTACTCAGCTGAGGTTTTCTGTAACTATTATTTTCTCTCAGGGAACTGTGAGGGATTATGAGCTTGCAGCCGAAGCTTACGTACATGCAAAATCCCAATCAAATGCTCAAGCCATGTTCAACCTGGGTTACATGCATGAGCATGGCCAAGGACTTCCATTTGATCTCCATCTTGCCAAGCGGTACTATGATCAGGCACTGGAGTTAGATCCTGCAGCAAAGTTGCCTGTCATGCTGGCACTCGCAAGTTTGTGGGTACGAAAGAATTATGCTGACAGTTTCCTGGTAAGTTGCTCTTTGTGGTATATGTCCTCTTCCTGCGCCTCCTGTTTAATCTTTAATGCAATTATGTCCCATTCCCTTAGTCCAATCCTTACACTTGAACGCAAGTAGGAACTTTTGGCTCACTGTTTCCCCATTAATCGTCCTCACTGTCTTGCATACCAGTTTTACAAATGCAACATTTAGTTCTCATTCCTTTACCACATGAACTTTTAGCTGTATAACTGGAGCTTAGGTTAACATCTTCAAGCCCTGTGAAAGCATCTTGGCAGTGCATTGATATTGATCATGAATGTAATGTCCTTGGCTCTTGATTCGCTCCTTGAGCGGTGATCCGAAATTTCTGCCAAGTACATGATTAGTTTTTATACCAGTTAGTCTAGTTAGGTCTTCTGACTTGTTGCTTTTTTGGTTGTTTCAATTAGGTCCACGCAATTGATTCCCTGCCTGAAGTTTATCCTAGAGTGGAAGCATGGGTGGAGAGTGTGATCATGGAGGAAGGAAATGCAACAATATTGACTCTATTTGTCTGTTTACTCACTGTTCTAACGCAGGCATGCTGTTGTTGCTGCGGGGCCTCACAAGCCTAATGAACATGTACCTGCTGCTGCGGCGCGGTAATTCGGATTAGATGTGTTTCCGGTTGAGTTTAAGTTAGAATATCCATAGCAAAATTTATAGATCGGCTTCTTTGGCTTTGTTATAGAAAGCATCTACATTGTACCATAGATGTTATTTGAGTTGAGAAGAATTAACATATGTTGGAAAAATGCTCTTTGCCTTGCATATCAAAACATGTATTTTATGCTAATTTCAGCTGGGTTGGTTGCTTTATTCAGAATTTGTTAATTCGGTTCAAAAAGGCTTAAAGTCAACCGTGCATTAACTGTGATGCATGATCGAATCCATAGCAGCAAGAATATTCAGAATAAAGGCTGAATTCAAAGAGTCGAAAGCCTTGTGTAAGCAATCTTTAATGCACATGGAGCTGATAAGAGTCCTCCTTCCGTATCCTTTGACAAGGCAATTTTATACAAATATTCTCTTTTTAATAATTAATTAGAAAAATAATCTCAAGCTTGATTATTTAAAAAATGACTCTTTCACTCCACGTGAGGCGAACTCACTTTTTATAAAACGCGAATTTCGTGTTGAATAAGTTTATAAAAAAAAAGTTTCATGTCTTTTATACAAAACTCACTTTTAATAAGGCACGTATTTAAAGCTCGTTTTTGTAGGACGCGAGTTTACGTTGAGTGTTATAGATATATCTGCCTTGCACAAAAGCATTTTAACGGAAATATGTAACACTATGTAGAGCCTTATATAGTATGGAACAACAGGAGACAGGTCTAAAACGCAGCGGCTTGCGTTGAAATAGTGATTTTTTTTAGGTGAACAAATTGAATTAAAAACTAGCACATACGGGCCAGATTTAGAGTGAATTCAGTTAAACCCAAATCCAGATATATTTTATATTTTAGATCCAGACCCGTCCCAGATCCACAAGTTTAGAAAATTAAGATCTAAATCTAATGAATCTCACCGATCCGGGTCCAAAACGAGTTTGTTAAAAAATGATCATTCGATCTATTTTTAACGTAATAAAACTATCATTGACTAATTTTACATCATATTTCCAATGAAGAAAAGATTAATTTTAATATAACTAAAAAAATAAAAAAACGATAAACTAAAGTTTTAAAAAAACTCCACACAATTACACAAATATCTTTTAAATATCACAGACATTAAAAAATATAAATCATGAAACATTTCATTATCGCAAGCCGAGTATCGCACTTTAAAACCTATTATATCATATATATATATATTAAAATCAAAGATGAATTTTTCTATAAAAAGGTAAATAAGTCTAAATCCAAATTTTAATGTCAAATCTAGACTCAAATCCGTATTTTAATCAAAAAATTCAAATCTAGTCCGAGTTCAAAATTTTAAAATTCAAACCTTATAAAATAGATTTGAGTCTACAAATTCGAGACAGATCCATTGCCATCCTTAGACTCCTATAGTTTAGTGGAGTCTAAACACTACGTAGAGTGAGTATACCAAATGCACACGCAAGCAACTCGGCACTAAATCCCGTAGAGAAAGTATAAACCTCATCCACCAAATATCCTCGGAACCCACCCTAACCCTCACGCCTCCCTCCCTCACTCTCTCTTTTCTTTTATAATCGTCGTTTTCCTTTCCTCTCCCCATTCAAATTTATAGCCCCTGACGGCGCCCGGCATGGCTTCTCACGCCGCCAATCTCTGGGTGCTGCTAGGCCTGGGTTTAGCTGGGATTTTGCTTATGACCAAAAAGCTTAAGAAAGCCATTAAAGCTGACTTTGGGGCTTTTATCCAGAAGCTAGAGCTGCTTCCGCCTCCTCAGCCTGCTCCTCCTAAAGCTCACCATCCTCTCACCGGCCTCAATTTCGCTGTCTCTGACGTGTATGCCGCGTTTATCCGCTTTTATCATTGAGCATGTTGTGGTTTTTGGGATATCGGAAATAAATGAATTTATTTTGTTCTTGTTTTGTTGCCACTGTTAATCGAGGAGTAATGGGAAGCGGAAATTAAAGTAACTTATTTTTTGTTTTATTGTCACTGTTGACTACTGCATTTGTTTCTGTAGACGACAGAAGTGATTAAGGTTAATGGTCAACATGTATGGCATCTATATCATTTAGGGAAAGAAAGAAATCCCAAAATATTCATGGTGTTGTTTTGCTTTAACTAAGTTTCAGCTGCCAATAGAGTGGCGTAGGGTCGTTGAACTTAGTTGAGTGTAAACTTTCTTTTTTGACGTTACTAATTTAGTTGTGAAGCTAGCTTTCTCTATATACAAGAAAAAAAAAACGCCATCATTCGATTTCATAAACCCCTAATAAAGGTTTGCTTGTTTCTTTTATAGTACGTGTTATTGTTTTAAGAATGTATACAAAAGGGTTTGGAATATAAAAAATTTAATGACTTTGAAACTGAATAGTTAAAATGGAAAAAACAAAATATTATTTTTTATGAGTTCAATTTGAGAGTTTATGTCTCTATATAGAACAGTTAAATGTTTTTGCATTTTAGCTTAGCTACCTGTGAGGAAGGAAGCAAAAACCAAAAGGAATAGCCTAAATGTTTTTTCTCTGCTATAGCGAATATTTTTGAATTTATTCAGGGTAACATATTTCAAAGCTTTGATTTGCAGTTTGTAAAGAAAATCATTTACTTTGTGCTTGACAGGCCCATTTTTTTCTGACAGCATGTGTAAGATATTGAGTCAGGATCTTGCCTTAGGCTATCTGCTCAGACATCATCTGATTGGCTTGTTATTCTCCATTTCATTTTCCCCCTCCTTTTGAGCAGAACCGTTGAAAGAGTTGAATAGTAATATTCAGTTTAATTTTCTGGTATACACTATACACGTGGTTTAGGATTTTAGGTTGCCTATTCCGGTTATTTATGTGAGACATGCATGTGGGATTGGTTTGCTTGTTCATATTTTCAACATGATATTCACCAATATCTATGGGCCTTCTAATCGCTGATATGTATGTCATACTTCTTAGATTTGACATTGAAGGATATGTGACTGGCTTTGGCCATCCAGACTGGTTGAGGACACATGGAGCATCTTCTCGAACATCTCATGTGGTTTTGGCCCTTGTTGAAGGAGGTGCCACTTGTGTTGGGAAGACTGTTGTGGATGAACTGGCGTACAGGTACTTGTTGTTGCAAACTGTTTACCTGAACAGCAGGCATTAGGTTTACAACAATGTGTGGGAATTAAGAGAAATGGATGTAAAGTAAAGAGAAAGGAGGGAGAGTTTAGAGGCAATGGTTACTTGTTAATTTTTTAATGTAAGATAGAACTACCCATGTTTTTGGCATTTTATTTACCAGACAAGATTGTAACTCCCTCCCATCTCTTTCCCTTATGAATTATGATTCCAAGAAAATGTGGCGCCGTATTTACTAAAGTTGGAAACCTATCTTGTTTTAGGAATAATAGTCATCGAATGCTATTTGATCTTTTGGCTCTTAAGATTTGCAAGATGCTAGCTTCTTTTGTATGTTTGATTTTCAGTATCCATGGAGAGAATAAGCACTATGGCACACCAACCAATCCTGCTGCACCCTCACTCATTCCAGGTGGATCTTCTAGTGGAGCAGCTGTTGCTGTTGCTGCAAATCTTGTGGACTTCTCCTTAGGTGAGCTTTGTGCTTCTAACTGCTTAGTTTTCTTAGTTTCAGGCTTTTTGAGAGTGCAGTTTGAATTGTTTGTTTTGTAATATATACAATACGTGACCTTTTAGGCAAGCATTAATATTATTGATTCAAGGCCATAGAAAATATTGAGATTATTCCATCTCATTCTAATAATGAATATTCTCCACGCAATATTTAGATGAAGTTAATCTTGTTCACTAAAATCTCAGTAGTTTTGATTTAGTTTCAATATGGTAGGATATGCGACTACGCTGTAGTTATTCTCAACTAGTGATCTTTGGGAATGGAATTCTGATTTTCATTATGTGTCACTTTGACCAAACATGATGAGATCTTTGCGACCCTGTATAATATTATATTCTAGAACATCCTTAAAATTTGCTCTAATTTTTCATATAACACTTTGTGTGTAGGCATTGATACCCTGGGTGGCGTGAGGATGGCAGCAGCTTGTTGTGGCGTTATTGGATTCCGACCCTCGTATGGTGTTATTTCTAACACTGGAATTATACCTGTTTCATCAAGCCTCGACACTGTTGGTACATATGAAGGATTATCTAATGCTGCCTTATGCAATACAAAATTTTACATGTTGCTATATGGCATATGGGGATATACAATTATCTTGATTTGAGTGTTGTAAAAAATGGTTATGATTTGATTCAAGTTTCTTAGATTATTTCCTTGTATGAAAGAAGCTTCATGACATGCTCTGTCTTTTCCCCATGTTTTGATTCGTGTGTCATAAAAGCAATTCTCTTTGCTTTAATGCAAAGCCATTTTATACCCTTATAATTTTCTAGCTTGTCTGATTAATTTAAAAAATAACCAAGCAAGGGTATATTTTCTTCAATCCCTTTTCGATTCCTTTTCTAGTTTTTGTGCATCACAATCCTGAATTTAGGCTCTTCGCAGAGATATATTAACTGATGATCACATAACTTATGATTATGCAATACCAATATGTCTTTTGCTGATTGGACACTGTATTTTCTTTTGCCCTTCTATTCTCTTTAATTTAATTTTCATGTTTCTGCTATTCTTGTGATTTAGGTAACCAGAATCTTGCTATTACTTACTATTCCACTTATTAAACTTGATTATATTTGGCCTGTGAAAATACTATTGCAGGATTGTTTGTTAAGGATCCTAATGTTCTACGTCGAGTTGGCCTTGTGCTCTTGCAACTTCCATATACTGTTCAACGCAATCCTAAGCAAATTCTATTAGCTGATGATTGTTTTCAACTGCTAAAGATTCCAGCAGACAGAGTTTCACAAGTGGTGATTAATTCCACTGAGAAGCATTTTGGAAGTATGTTTAAGGGTTTATGTAAATGAATTTGTTCCACTTTTTGTTGTTTAGAGTTGAGTGAAAACTGATAACTTCCTTTTACTCAAGGACAAGGTTTGAAGCATGAAAATCTTGAGAAGCATTTCACTTCTAAGGTCCCAAGCTTGAAGGAGTTCTATAGCCTGAAAATAAATGGTGATTCAAAAATTTCATCCTTGTTGCTCGCAAATGTGGCACAGTTTCTTCAAAGGTGAGTTTTCATCTTAATGGTGTATGTGCACATGTTAGCATTTGGTGTTATTCCCTACGCTGAAGGATTTTTCTGTTTTCTCCTAATTTTCCCCTTAAGTGTGCATTATTTTTATGGTTTACATTCTTCTGCTGTTTGTAGTGTGGTTTTTTGAACACCTTCCCCTTTGTTTTTGTTTTACTCATTTTGGCTTGAACCATGATGTAAAGAATCTTATTTTGGTGGGTGAAGAGTATTCTATTGAGGGATTAAACATTCAGATAGTGTTATGAACTTCATATATTTTTCAAGGTCGTATTTCTATTATTCAGGTCTTGTTAGGACATTTAACATTTATGGAATTTTGACATGCCAGTTGGGAACCTAGAGTCATGAGGAAGTTCTTGTTTAAATGTTTTCTGTGCTGCTGTTGAATATTGTCAGTTCATGGCATGTATTGATGCTGTAACGGACCTATCTGATAGTCTTCCTCGAGGCTATTATGGCTTTTTGTTTAATACCATTGGGATATTTGGCTTGATTGAGATTTTTTGGTACTTTTTCTTAATTCAGATATGAGTTTAAATGTGCGCATGGAGAATGGATTAATTCCGAAAAGCCTGTTCTTGATTCTGCCATCTCTGCACAAATAAATGAATCGGTGAATATGACAAATAAGGAGATTGAAATCTGCAAATTGATTAGGGCCGAGATGCGTTTGGCTGTCAGTGATCTTTTGAAGGTAAGGAGTTCTGTCTGATTTTTTTTTGAGATGCATTCTGAGTTTAACAATTTTTTCCTGTTTAAGTTAAAAAATGCAATTTATCTTGCATATAATTTCAATTCTTAAGAAAGGAACTTTTCTCACATGCAATTTCAATTCAACTTAGTATATCCTTTCCGGAATGCAGTTAAAAGACACTTGTGCCAAACATATTATTATTCCTTAATCATCTAAGTTGCAACTAAACTTTAACTATATACCAGACTTGTATAGTTCTTTCCTTAAAATTTGAACTGCATATTTGCACTTTTCTGACAAACAAGCTAATCAGTGATAATGGCTTAAAAGTTAAAACTAAATCGTTCATGTTTTCCAAGTCATATCATTGCTAAGCATGGTGTGCCAAATATAGCAATGTTTTACCCCTAAGTTACAGGGAGGAGGAAAGTGAAAGGAGAGAATACCAGGTTATTCTTTACTCATGCCTCAAGATTTTTTAGAAGTGTTCTTATGTTTTTTTTATATGTGATTCTCGAGTGGGCAATTTCTTCTGTTAGAAGTTGGAGAGCAGCCATTTCCCAAAGATAATCTCTCTATTATTTCAAAATTGGTTTCATATATTTGTCCTATAAATACAGATTAAGGCAGTGTTATGGCTAAATTTATCCTTCATGGTTTGTCAACCTTTGTATTATGATTAAAACCAATAGTGTTAATGATGTTTGTGATTGTTTTCTTACCCCTTTTAATTTATGATTCACTGCTACAGTGCTACGTACATTGTCTCTTTTGTTTTAATTATTACACGGACATTTTCTACTTTTTTGCTCTAGGTAGATGGCATGCATGTAACTGCGTGCATCTGCTCTGTTCTTATTTTTAGTGTTTTTTCACACTTTGCTTTTATTGGACTGCTTTATTTGAGGGTGATTGTTTTTATTTATTGGGCTAGGATGATGGAATTTTGGTGATTCCTACCACTGCTTACCCCCCTCCAAAACTTGGTAGCAAGGAAATCTACTCAGAGGACTACCAGAACTGTGTTTTTAGTCTGTTGAGTATCGCTAGCATCTCTGGTTGCTGTCAGGTGAAACTCTCTTATATTGATGTACATAAAATCATTAGTTCTAGATTTTTTAAAAAAATAAATAAAATTATGTGTACTTCATTAATGATTCAGGTCACACTACCACTTGGGTATTATGATAAGCGCCCGGTTTCTGTGTCCTTCATAGCCAGACATGGGGGTGATAGATTTTTACTCGATACAGTGCAGACTTTATATTCATCTCTGCAAGAGCAAGCTGATACTGTTGCTAAGTCTAAATTGTCACAAACTGCTGTCAAGCAGGAACATTCTGCTGAGGCTGTTAAAGAAAAGGTCAGTGGCATCTTTCTTGCCTTCAAACTTGCCAACTTTTCATCTTCTTGTAGTTAATCTGGGTTATATCAATAAGTTCAATGTAGAATATATTGGTTGTTGAATTCTCGTCATAATTGTTTTTCTTTTGATAATGATTAAAAGACAATTTATTGCTTCTTTTTCAAACCAATATTATTATATTATGTATCTATCAAAACATCAAGTTTGTTTTAAAGTGACTGATGTGTAAGGCGTGTTTTTTTAAGTGACTGATATAGAAGTTGATGCGCCATGAGTCATAGGGATGAAAAGATCCAGGGAGGGGGGAAAGGTGATATAATGAGAGACTTGAGAATTAGATGTTACTAAAGAAAAGAACTAAGGGAGAGAGAATTGATGATAATAGTGTTTATGGGCTACTCATAAAGCTCAGTAAACAAACAAATTGATTTTGGTAAAGAATCAATAATGCTTAATGAAAACGTTCCTCCCTTTTTTGGCCAAAAACCTCGAGTAATTTGGTCATTCAATTTTCTATTTTGTCTGGTGTCATTTTCTCGTTGTAGAGAAGTGGACTTCAGGTATTGAAATGGTGAAGCTGAATAATTTTCAATCAATCCCTGAACTGGTCTAGTTTAGTAGGATAAAACCAATCAAACAATTTTCACCAAGTAGCAGCATATATATTTTGAATTAGATTGATTCGATTGTTACATAGTGTATGGTATAGTATTGTTAGCAATGCTACACAATCTGTTCTTTTTCCTTCACATTTTCTCCTTCGTCTTAAATAAATTCCTTCTGTTTTAGGGTAACCAAGCATACAAAGATAAACAATGGCAGAAGGCTATTGGGTTTTATACTGAAGCTATCAAGCTTAGTGGCAGTAATGCAACATACTATAGCAACAGGGCTGCAGCATATCTAGAACTAGGAAGGTAATATTTTATTCTTAGAATTGACTCCTTGCATTTAGGTTTATTGGCACTTCATTCTTGATTTTTTTTTCATTCAGTTTCCTCCAAGCAGAAGCAGATTGTACCAAAGCCATCAACCTTGATAAAAAGGTGATTTCTTCCTTTAAAATATAATGCTTTTGGTTGTATAATTGTTGTTTTATAATTTATGCCATACATGCCAATTTTTATGCACCACCTTGGATTGAATTTTTACTTCAAAATCATAATTTCTACCATGACTCTGTTATCATTGACATAATATTATTTGCTATTCTATTGATTGTACGAAAATAAATGGTTCTGTTTTCATTGGCATGATATTATTTGCTCTTCTACTGATCAGAATGTGAAGGCATATTTAAGAAGAGGCACGGCTAGGGAGATGCTTGGTTACTATAAGGAGGCAATTGAGGGTAAGTTTTTATTGCATCTTTTAGGTATTCTATATTGTTATCTGTATATAGCGGCCACCCCCTTTGGTCGGTTAGAAATGAAAATGAAAGAATTACAAAGTGCTCTTGGCTGCTGAAAGTTATTGAGGAGGACTAGAAAGTAACATGTTTATATGTTTTTTCGTACAACAAACAAGTATTGAACTCTAGAATGACAGCATGATTGTATAAAATAATTTCAAACCTTTTATTGTATATAGGATTTGGGTAGTAGTAATAATAATGGCACTTTTGAACTGCAGATTTTAGCCATGCCCTGGTGCTTGAGCCAACCAATAAAAGAGCAGCCCTTTCTGCAGAGAGACTAAGGAAGGTGTTTCAGTAGGTGGTTGGGAAGATAAGTTTTGAAGAGATAATAACCAAATTACAAGAGGCCAGTTTTGTTTCCTATTAATTGTTCTTTGTATGATCGTATAATACTAGGCCGACAACATTGAATTTTATGCTCTGAGTATTAAATGCTCATCTTTTTTCGTTTTAATATCCATCTTTGTCCTGCAGCTCTTGTAATGGGTATTGAAAACATCAGTTTAAAAAAAAAATACTGCAAATTTTACATGCAATTGCAGATGCGATTAATTTATTTCCACTTCCCCAAAACACTGGGCACCACGTGACAGGATCTCCTCAAAACCATCAAATCGTTCCCCAAATTATTTGTAAATTAAAGAGAATCCCCCTCAAATTGTTTTTTCTCTTTTAAGTCTCAAAACCGCACCTCTTCAATACCGTATCTTCTTTTTTTTGGATAATTAATACGGTATCTTCTTATTAGCTTATATGTTATTCATAATATTAGAAAATGTTTTGATAATGCAATTAGGTTCTTCCAAAATATACTCTCGCATAAAATCCTATCTAGCACACACTTGTTCATAAAATCCAAAGCATCCCATCCCAAAATATGAAGGGAAAATGTTATCCTATCATGTAAACACCACTACTGGTGTGTTCAAATTTGTACTCCCTTTTAACAGAGGACTAATAAATTTTAAAGAAAACTTTTAATTCAATATTTATGTTTACATTCTTTTAAATTTCTCACTGATCTTGATGAATGACCAAGAACTTAACCATATGTTGAGCAAGTAAACAATTCTTCCTATAATATTATTCCTAAAGGTTTGAATTTACATTTTTTTAGTATTAAAAATACAGTATAGTCGAATATTTGTTAGGAAGAGGGAGTAAAAAGTAGGTAAAAGAGGCATTAGGCATGTAGAACAAATGGAAAAGGCAATCTGCAAAAAGCTTAAAAGGTGTCCCCAAAACAAGTGTACAATTGATTCGGAGACACAGTACCACTCACATTCCCCAAATTGTTTTTTTTTTCTTCTTTTATACTGAGCCTTGTGGTGATAGAGATATAAGATATATGGAGGAGCATCAAATACAATATACAATTGCCAGCTTACCAAGCAGAGTTTATGAAAAGGCAAAATTCCAAAGCCTTAATTAAAATAAAGCAAAGCCCTTTAGCTTTGCTTATTGCCACCCCCACTAGCCTCCATAACTCCATAAACACATGCCCTTTGCTTCTTCCGAGTCTAGCCCATCTCTTTCTTCTTCCCCTTTCAGCCAAGCCAAGGATGATCACTTTACTAGATTTCTACCATGTCATGACTGCTATGGTTCCACTCTACGTGGCCATGACTTTAGCATATGGCTCGGTGAAATGGTGGAACATTTTCACTCTCGATCAGTGCTCGGGCATCAGCCGCTTTGTTGCTCTCTTCGCCTTCCCTCTCCTCTCCTTCCACTTCATCGCCTCTAACAATCCCTATGCGATGAACCTCCGCTTCTTAGCTGCTGATGCACTCCAAAAGATTATTATTCTCCTACTACTTGCTGTTTGGAGCAAGGTGAGCAAACGGGGTTGCTTGGAATGGGCCATCACCCTTTTCTCACTCTCTACGCTTCCCAACACTTTGGTTATGGGCATTCCTCTGCTTAAAGGCATGTACGGGGATTTTTCCGGGAGTTTAATGGTGCAAATAGTCGTCCTCCAATGCATTATCTGGTACACCTTGATGCTTTTTTTGTTTGAATTTAGAGCAGCCAGATTGCTCATATCTGAGCAATTTCCCGACACTGCTGTCTCTATCGTTTCAATCCATGTCGATTCGGATGTCATGTCACTTGATGGTCGGCAACCTCTCGAAACTGAAGCTGATATCAAAGAAGATGGTAAGCTTCATGTTACAGTCAGAAAGTCCAATGCCTGAAGATCAGATATTTTCTCCAGAAGGTCCCATGGTTTATCTTCGACAACTCCACGCCCTTCCAATCTAACCAATGCTGAGATTTACTCTTTGCAATCATCGAGAAACCCAACACCAAGAGGCTCCAGCTTTAATCACACTGATTTCTACTCCATGATGGCTGGGGGACGCAACTCAAATTTCGTTCTTCCGGACGCTTACGGCTTGTCTGGACCAATTCCCAGGCATTCCAACTACGAGGAGGATAAGCCAAGGTTCCATTACCAGGTGGCAGGTGGTGGCGGTGCGGCCCATTACCCGGTTCCTAATGCAAATGCAAAGAAGCCTAATGGCCATCCCCAGCAAAAGTCTGAAGATGGCGGTAGGGATCTTCCGGTGTTTGTTTGGAGTGCGAGTGCTTCTCCTGTATCCGATGTCTTTGGTGGGCATCATGATCATGGCGCTCCAGACCATAAACAAGTTAGATTGCCTGTGGCTGTGGGTGTCTCCCAAGGGAAAGGTATATCTTTTGCTTCAGTTTTACATATATATTATATAAGATTACTTATTATGTTGGTGATGTTGCAGCTCAAGGACAAAGGGAGGAGGACATGGAGAGAGAAGAGTTGAGCTTTGCCAAGGGAGGATTGAACAATCACGATGGTGAAGAAGTGGCGGGCGATGGCAAGTCCAAAGCAATGCCTCCAACAAGTGTGATGACAAGGCTGATACTGATCATGGTTTGGAGAAAGCTTATAAGGAACCCCAACACCTATTCGAGCTTAATAGGACTCACTTGGCCTCTCATCTCATTCAGGTACACGCTTCTCTCTTTCTAGGTCTACTCAAACCAAATCCACATAGTTTTTTTTTCTTGTTTGTAGGTGGAACGTAGAAATGCCTGCGATTATAGCCAAGTCCATTTCGATTCTGTCAGATGCAGGCCTTGGCATGGCCATGTTTAGTCTCGGTCAGTAAAGTATCCAACCTTTTTTTACTCCCCTCTACTTTCAAACAACTGAATCTCTGTTTCCGACGCTCCCACACTTGATGATTATTACAGTATTGTAATAAAGCAATCAAAACAGTGTGGAGTGGTGATGATAACGTGTTGGTGTTAAGGGGAATCTGACTATTGTGTACTATATGTATGTATGTATATATGTGTTGTGTTTTTTTGCTCAGATTTTGTCTTGGGTTTGATATGATGGGGTAGCGGTGGAACTGATGATGAAAGCGCCTTCATATTTTCTTTTACTTTATATGGAGTAATTCTTTTGAAAAAGAGAAAGCAGAAATGTTTGGTTTTTTATGAGGTTGACAGCAGGGGTTATGTTATGATGGGAAGAACAGGGCTGTTCATGGCATTGCAACCAAGGATCATAGCATGTGGGAATTCCATTGCAGCTTTTGCGATGGCCGTGAGATTCCTTACAGGTCCAGCTGTCATGGCAGCCGCTTCCATTGCTGTTGGCCTTCGTGGCGTCCTCTTACGCGTTGCCATTGTCCAGGTATATCCCTATCCCGATACCCACCAACTTTATATTTCCTATACCACCAAGATAAATCCTACTGAAAAGATTAAAACAGGCAGCTCTCCCTCAAGGAATCGTCCCCTTCGTGTTTGCAAAGGAATACAGCCTGTACCCTGATATTCTCAGCACAGCGTCAGTCTTTTTCTTCTCCTTGTCCTTTTTATAGAGTAATTCCTTGTGCTTATCGTGTGTTGAATTGCAGGGTTATATTTGGGATGCTGATAGCATTGCCCATAACGCTTGTCTACTACATTGTACTGGGCATATGAAGAATGAGGTCTAAATTTCAAAGCTCAAAGACATCTCATCATGTGTCCTTTCTGTTGAATCCCTTCCTTTTCTAGTCAATATTACAGTTCTCTTCTTCTAGCTAATTAAACAATTTTGAGCTGTCTTCCATATCAAGAGTTCATTTCTTTCGCTAAACAGGAATTCCACGAGATTATGTAAAATTTGCAAAAGAGAAAGGCCGGAACCAAAGCAACGTTGGTGTTGGGTCTGTATTTTCGTAGATAACCCTTGGTGGTGGCTTTCTCATGCCCATCTCTTGCTTACTCTTGCTTATGTGTTAAATTAATCGTCTAAAATATAAATCTGTTTAAAAGTTATCTAGTTTTGACTAATTTTATAAATATACTATGAAAATTGAATATATCTTAATCTAAATATTAAGAACACGATGTAAAACTCAAGAGTCGTTTTGATTGTGCAAGTCAGATGTCAAGGTTTGTCTGCGATTTCACTTGGATATCTAACATAAGAAATCTTTTAACGACTCTATTGCCCCTTAAACTTTGTATTTTTTAAGTTGACTCTTAAAATATTTTTTGAAACATTTTGTCCCTTTAACTAAAAATCGTGATCTCATATACTTTATCATTTAAAACAATCTCACGAGTTAATCAGAACGCGTCACGTGTCATTTTATTAACAAAAAATAAGCTAACTTAAATAAAAGGGATGAATTGCACCTTAGGTATGCCATATTTTATTTTTTGTTCATTTTAATTTCTTATATGAATTATCATCTTCTTCCTCAATATATACGATTTCCTAGTGAAATCAGTGATTTATTTCTTCAATAAGAAATAATCAAACTTTGATTCTTCTATTATTAATCAGGTACGAACCCTAGACAGCATTAACATTTCTAAAGTAATAAAATGTAATATTTTTTCCCTTTTCTTTTCCTATTCATCTGAGAAAATCTACAAAACTTGGATTAAAATCTCCTGAAAAAATTTACAAAATGGAATTGGAAAGTAAAAGAGAGAACGAAACCTTAGATACTAAAGAAAGTGGAAACAACAGTGCGATTATATTTATAAAAAAAAAACCCCGAAACCACAACAATACTGAGAATTGGGAAGTGTTCTAAAATCGAAGAAATACAACAAAAAGGTGAAGAATTACCCAATAGCAAATGCAAAAGGGCAGAGATTGTGGGAAGAAATTCGTTGAAATGGAAACAAGAGATGCACAGTAATTGCTCCACCTGGTGATGAAATTGGTGCAATTGAGGGTTTTTGCTTGACTAAAATTAACAGTTCATGTAAGGGACTAAAAAGAATATGGTATACTTAATGTGCAATTCACCCATTTTATTTTAGTCAGTTTATCTTTTTGTTAATAAAATAACATTTGGCGGAATTTTTTTAACGGAAGTTAAAAAAGAGAACATATGAAATCATAATTTTTAGGTAAGATGACAAATTAACCCAAAAAATACTCCTAAGGTCAACTCGGAAAAAATATATAGTTTAAGGACAATAAAGTCATTAAGCCTATAAGAAATTAAATAACTGATGCTTTGCCTCTGTTTTTCATTTTATCAAGGGTTTAATTGATTAATGCACTGCCTCTGCCTCTGCTTGTTTTCTTGCTTCCTTGATTGAGATCAATTTCCGCTCAAGTTTAGTTTGTATCATCATTTTACATTTCCTTTTTGTTTACGTATTTAATCAGTGATTTAACGCATAATTGCACGAGCATTGTGTAATATTCCAGTGGGAAATGACGGATTAGAGGCATGCAAAAGTTGAAGAACAAGTGATGTGATTAATAGTAGTTTGTTAGTTGGAGCCTGGAGGATGGGTTCCAGAATTAATGGTTATGGTCCCATGGAGAAGAAACTAAGGTCACCGCTTAATTTCAACACCAATTCTTGTGTTTGTTACCTAATAATTTCCTTATACGCCGTAACTAAATAAAGAAACACTCGACAGATTTCTTTTCTTTTCAAGGCAGCAATGCTATGAAAAAGTAGCAGAAGACCCTCGCACATGTGAAGCCAAAATATCAAATTATCAATGCCCTGTGTTTTGGATGATTTCAATTGGGATAGAAACAGACAACTGACAGCCTCGATTATGGAGACTGCCTTTTCCCCTCTTTCAGCAATCACGTTCCGCTCTCTCTTAATTTTAAACTTATCTTAATTCTCTCTGTTAATTTTATTTTTGAAACGTTTTAAAGTTTGCTGCTAAATTTTACTTTAAAAATAGAAATAAAATAACTCTTCTAGTGATCCAAATGAGAAAAAAATACTATCCCTAAGAGCAGAGTTGGAGCATAAGAAGGTTATAAATTCGGTTTACCTTTTATTGGAAATAAAAACAGTAAAATACAAGCAAAAAGAAAAAAGTCATAACAAGGGAAACTGAATACCAAAGCACACGTGCAAGAACACAAACTAAAAGGCAATGCAACCGACATCATCTCCACCATCCAGAGAGACACAATGAGGGACAAGATGGAGATAAAAACTCAGGGGAGGCTTAAAAGCTGAAATTAGTGATGAAACCCCAAATGAAAATATTAGGAGGTGACCCAAAAATCACGGTGGGCCAATAAAGCGTAGATAACTTCTGTGAAGCGAAGAATGGGCTCTGGCGCGTCTTCAACCCAAAAACGGTCAGAAGAAAATCTCAGGCCCTCCGTTGCCAACGTATGTGCATGGCGATTGATATTTCGTTTGGAGAAATTGATCATGCAAGAATCAAAAGAGACCGAAAGAACTTTTATATTGTAATCACTAATTTTGTTTGGGTTGACATATTTTTTTTATTTTGTAATAATAGGCTTATATATATATACTATTAGGTGATAATAGGTATCATTGATGTGTGTTTATTAAATATGGTTATTAACTGTTTAGACATGAACATATATCGTTTGTTTGTCAACCTTGCATGTAGTACAATTGTATGTGTTATTAACATGTTAGTATGTCTACTTGTTTTGATATCATCAAGGTCTAAATGTGAGTATGGGTATGTACATTGTATGTATTGCTTGCATGTATAAATGTATGTATTCATTATTACTTCAATGTCTTAAATATTTAACTATGAATGTTGTGTTGCATATGTGATTATATGTACATGTTATGTGTGTATTATTGTTTGTATGTATATGTGTTCAGGTATGTGTAATATGTATGTATATATGTACATTATATGTTAGTATTATTATTATTATCATGTATTATTATCTAAAAACAAAACAAACATATCACAAATTAAAATTAAAGCTCAAGTGTTTTTATAAAAGTCAAAGTCCATTATATATTTAAAACCCAAAAATATAACAATACATCATATAAGCCCGTTTTGACCTAACACCATTAGATCAAAAACTCTTCTTCTATTTTTGCAGTAGCACCAAATCTGACCGTTGGATCAGATTCGATCCAACAGTTCAGATTAAACCGGAACCGACCATCCAGATTTGCCACTCGCGCCACGCGCCGACGCTCCACCTTCCACGTGCGCGTGAATCCCAGGCGCCGCCGCTTTGCCTTCCACGCGACACTGCCGATTCATCTCCCGCCCTCGTCGCCGGTGATCCCGTAACATCACCACCGGCTCTCAACCACCATGCATGACAATAACAATAAAAAAATAAGGGGTTAACAGAGCCTAATCCTAGACATCATCAGCCACAGCAATCTTATTTTATGATTGCTTGCAAATGTAAACAAAGATTGGAGATAAAAAAGGTAATCAGATTGTAATAGGGACGATATTTAAGAATGAATAAAAGAGAAATCATTTGAGAATTCCCCCTTTTATCTTTCTTTTCGAATCCAGCCATAACAAGAACAAACAAACAAATTTCCACCATCAATAGAATATCAGAGAGTCTCCATATAATTTTTCCTACTCATTTAGATTCGAATAAAAAAGTAAGAACAAAAAGAGAAGATGAAGGGTTTTTACCGTTTGGCAGTGGTGATTTCCGATGATCGGAGACTCCAACCGGCAATCCCAGTGGTGGGAAGCTAGCGCCTGACGTGGGAAGCAACATACTCCGATTTCACCACGATCCAACGGTTGTCGGTGGAGATTTGGTGAGAGGAAGCCGAAAGGTCTTCGAGCGATTTCGTGAGGAACGATCGACTTTCTGAAAAATCGACGATGGTAGAAAGGAAAAGAGGGTTGAGAAGGTGCTACTGGCGGCGACGACGCGCTAAACGGAGGACGGACGACAGCTCATCAGCGGCCAAGTTTTAGAAGCTCTTCTCATCTCTCTCTGTCGCGGCTCAAGGGAGAAATAAAGGAATGAAATAAAATTAGGGTTATAACCCTTTCGTTTTATTTAACCGATTATAACTGGTAGAACCGGTTCTATAACCGGCCAAACCGGTCGTCCACCAGACCCGTCAACCCAACCCGGTGCATACGAGACCCGTGCATTCGACCCGCTTCAGATCTAATTCCACCAGCCCAAACCAGTGGGCTTGGTACACCCTCATCTTCCCTATTTAATATTAGCCCATATGTGGTATTTTTTAGCATAACATGTTTTTTGTGATATTTGTTATTAAATACCGTATAATACATGCACCTTATGTAACATATGTGTTAAATACATGTTTTTCCTCAAATATGTGATCATTTTAATATTAACGTATATATTTTATAAAGATTATGGTATGAACGCATTATAAAGTTCTTATGTACATAATATAGTCTTTTTTTTGTAAAACATATAATATATAGTTTATTGATGTAATATACGATGTACATATATGTAATATTTATAAAACATATCACATGTAATTTTTATAAGACATGGTATACGTTTTTGTATAATATAGGTTCCTTTTTATGTAATATATATCACATAAAATTCTTAAATGTGTAGTTTTCTATAATATAATTTTATAATTTGCTTTAATATAATATAGATTTTTTGAAGGCATATAATATATATATAGTTTTTTAAAAAGGGATTGCAATATTTGAAGTTTTAATGTTTGTAATATAATTTTACATCGTATTTTATAATATATGTATAAAAATGTTTTGGGCCTTAGACTTTTTGGGTTTAGTTTTAATAATTTGGGCCTTTTGTTTTGGGGTTTAGATTGTAGGGCATAGTTAGTACCTTTTGGGCTTAGGTTAGAAATAGCAAAATCAATTTAATTAATTTAGATCGTGCGCCCGTCTCATAAGGGCATGATCCTATAATTAATTAAATTAGCCTTAGGTTTTTTAGAGCCTTAGTCAGATTAGAGTTCAAATTAAATTAGTGAATTTAAATTTATCCTTAGCTTATTGAGGTAAATGTTAAATTCATTAAATTAATTGAACATTTCTTAATTACTTTAGGGGAAAATCAATTTTAAGTTTAACTTAACGTTAATTTACAAAGTAGTCACCATAATTTAGGGTTTCTAGTTTTCAGGACTAATTAATTGAGAGTTAAATATTAGAGTCATCTAATTAATAAATAGATCACTAATTGGGCCTTCTTTTGTGTGCTTACTTGTGCCTTTGATTGTCATGCTTTATTTGTCATTCATATAATTTTCAATCTCGATTGCATTTCTAATTAAACTAATTCTAAAAGGAAAATACTTATTAATCCCAATATTTGTGTCGTAACAGTCCGGGCTTAAAGAATGTTGACCAAATATTCGGATTAATCCTTACCATCCCGAGGTAAATAGATTAAAAATTAACAAGAATCATCCCATCATACTTAAATGTTTGCATCATACATAAAGGTGACGTACGAAAGTCGAACCATGAATTAACATGGCAGTCGGGCTTATTCGATGTCGGTTTAATCTGTGGTCTGATGTATCGTCAACCTTATTAATTAAATGTCCAATTAATTTGAATCCGCCAATTCGATAAAACCCGTGTAATCAAGGTTAATTTTCATTTAAGAACTATGAATTGAATTCAATATAAATTTCAATGATTTTCATCTTTTTGAAAGCAACAAAATATTTTAGTACCGATTTTCGGGCGTGATGGGTATTAATCATTCCCCACGCGTAACCAACTCCCGGACCCTTTTACAACGAATCTATGATTTCTTAGGGTGTCTGGCCTACCTTACCCAAGTGGCCGGTCCAAATTTTCGTCATTTTCAAAATTTTAAGGTTTTTAAAAGAAATTTATATTCTTTAAAAAAAATTATTAATGATTTAAGGGATAATTAGTAGCCGATTTTTTTTCTAAACAAATACCCTTAATGTCATTTCTTTTTTAAAGGGTAAAAAGGTCGCTACATATATCTCTCGTTAAAGGGCCAATATCAGACAAATCCACCGATATAGATAGTAGTTTGGAAATGACTATTCGAGAATCGCTCTCCACCACCACCGGTCGTAATCCGAGCTCCAAAGCAAATTGCATTCCTTAAAACACCGCCAATGCTTCCGCTGAGAAAACAGAGGTAATATTGAGTTTAAACCTGTGGCAAGAACCCATTACGAGTCCCTCATGATTACGAATTATAACTAAAAAGATAATTTTGTTGCTTGGATATAGGCAGCATCGACATTAATTTTGAAAATCTCTAAAGGAGGTGGCGACCAGTTCGTTTGAAACAAAGGAGGCGGGTGGCTACACCTCTATCCAGGCGACAACGGATATTATTTTGACGTTGTGCGACCCCATTCCCAAGTATACCAAGTTCCATTGTAACCCATATCATCCAAAGCACAATCTGAGAGAGCATCGCGAAAATTCTGCATTTGCCATTCATTTCTTTGGAGACCTCCAGTTTTCTCGGTGGAATATAAGATCTCATTGAAGTCTCCCATTACACACCGTGGTATATCTGGACAATCATTTAACTGTCTAAGGAGCCTCCATGAGTCGAGTCTATTGTTGACTTCAGGTGCACCATAAAATCCTGTGAAGCGCAAAGAAAGACCGTCTGAATCAGCATTTATCATCACATCAATATGTCTACCGAAAAAATAGCACAGGGAAATAGAAACAGTATCCTTCCAACCCAACGAGAGGCCACCACTTCTACCGTGAGAGGCAACATCTATACCATTCGTATATCCACAAAGTTTTCGAACACGTTTCATTTGTTGTGGTTGTAGTTTAGTTTCCACTAGAAAAACCATAGAGGGATTTAAGTATCGCAACATATATCGGAGACGTCGAACTGTTCGGGCCATCCCTAAAACCCGAACGTTCCAACTGATGAGTTTTATTAGGGACAGCTGGCCTGTTGGCCCAGGCCTGTCGATAGTGTAGAGAGAGCACCATCTGAATCTTGTCGTAAGGAAAAATTTGGTGTGGAATGTTGAACTCTGGGGCGCTTAGAAGAATCACAATTTTCTAATGGACTATCTTTTTCATCATGGCCCGTCACAGTGTCATAATCAAAAGAGGGCCCAATACGTTGTTGCTTCAGGATAATATTTGACTTCGAATTAGTTGAAGAGTGATCATTAGACGGAATCATGGCCCCAATTCCTTCACTGCCCATTAATGCAAGAGATGTGTCAGGCAGATTCTGATCTATTGACTTTCCTTCTAAATTTCCCATTGACCTTGGCAACTTGGATGGTGGTACTAAAGATGTGGGCGCAAATTGTGGGGAAATAAATGAATTAGAACGAGGCAAATCAGAAAGGATTTTTGAAAACTGCGAAATTTTAGCTCCATCTTCAATCAACCGACGACTGAACGCCGACACCGCTTTTCATGGTGGAGCTCGAATGGAAGCATCCCATTCCATAGGCAAATTCGAGCCACCCTCAGTAAAACGTAGTGGGCAAACACTCTCACCATGACCTAGTCTTCCACAAAGAAAGCAAAACAAGGTCAATTTTTCACATTCAAATCTTACATATTGATGAGAACCATTGGCAAGAACCAGCTTCTTTGTTCTCTTCAACGGACAACAGATATCCACTTGAACTCGTATCTTTATTATTCGCTTATGGCCCAATGAGATAGCAGTGGGATCATATTCGATGAATCTTCCAATAAAATTCCCAAGTACTTTTGCAACTTTCTCAGACATAAACCCTAATGGAACGTCGTGGACAAAAATCCAGTAATTAACAAACTGAAGTGGGACTTTCATAGGATCTTCACCAGGCTGCAACATATGGAGTATCAACAAGTAGGAATTAAAGTTCCAAGGCCCCCTTTTGCAACTATTTCCAAATCAATTACATGGTAAAAGCGGAAGAGGAAACGACCCTCACTCAAATCAAAAATGGAAATGCCGCCGGGTGGATGCCATACATTTGCTAAAGTTGATCACATAGACTGGACATTGATGACACTTGAAGTGAGAAAGGAGTCATTAAAACAATGATCGTAGGAGGGAGAAGAATCAGTTTCCTCCAAATCTATTTGTACGCCATCATCCTCATCATTCTGAATGGAAAGACCCGCCAAATCTTGTTCAACATCGGCCATAGAAACCAAAGAGCAAAGAAATCTTGGAAAGAAAATCAGAGAGAGAGAAGAGAGTGCGTGCCACAAGAGCAGAGCTAAAAGGTTTTGAATGTTGGCCTGACTAAATGAATCATAAGGTTTTTATTTCTAATTTTCTAAATTTAAAATGTAAAAGAAACTGTAAATTTGTACAATCATAAAATTGTAATTTAATTTCTTAAAAATATAAAATTTATTATTTACTCCATAAACTTATATTACATTTTTAAATGACACCTCAATAAAACAATGTTGAGTAAAAGATCAAAGTTTGAATAATTTATCTACAAATTATTTTTGCTATGTATTTGCTTCTGAAAAATAAATTTCTGATTTCAAAACAAGACTCGGAAGCATCAATTTAGTACAAATAATGGTCCATCACTTCTAAAACAGATGAGAGAATCTTTTAGGTTATTATACCAATTTTATTAATTATTTTGTTATCAACAATTACATTTTCTAAACAAAAAATAGTTTGTTGTATTTATCAAGGCAAGTGATCAATTTAAAATTTTTTATAGTCGAAGGACTAAGAGAAACACCAATAATCAAAGGGAGTGTTTGAATATTTTACCGTAGAAACAGTAAGTGAATTTTGTAAAGGTGAGCCTATTCTTTTTCCTTGGGGTATGAAAGGAGCAATTTGGAACCGTTGGAAAGGTGTTTACTGTACTCAAAAGTATGAGTGTTGCCTTTGTTTTTGCTCCCCTCCCTCTTTCTTTATTGTTCAATGTACAACTCATACAAGTAGCACAAAAGTGCTCACTATTACACCAGAGGAGGTCCATATTGCACCATGCTTTATTCACGTTTAGAAAATAGTGTAGCATACTTTTGCTGAGTCAAAAAGACGCTGATATTTTTAAAATAAGATTTTAAATTTAGATATTGTAAATAAAAGAGCACTATTGAAAGAAGTTACAGTTCACTCGAATAGTAAACAAACCCTACACTAGTTTCTTTTCTATCTATAAAAAGGCTACCATAGTTAGAGCCAAGCAGGCATGCCTTTCTCTTTCATGCTGCTCAAGGTTTCAGCCATGGAGACAATGCGGAGATCCGTGTTTGCTATAACACTCTTCACTCTTCTCTTGTCCCACGTTTCTGGTACCTCTTCTAAGTTTTAACTCCTTTCTCTTCTAATGCATTTCTTTTTACAACAATTGTTTTTGTTTTCAACATCAGCAACAACAATAACCCTCCACAACAAGTGCGATCACCCGGTGTGGCCAGGGATCCAACCAAGCGCTGGGAAGCCTGTTTTAGCCCGCGGCGGCTTCAAGCTTCCACCCAACAAGGCCTACTCCATGCGTCTCCCTCCCCTCTGGTCCGGTCGTTTCTGGGGTCGTCACGGCTGCTCCTTCGATGCCTCGGGTCGTGGCCGCTGCGCCACTGGTGACTGCGGTGGCTCCCTCTTCTGAAATGGTCTCGGCGGTGTACCGCCAGCCACACTGGCGGAAATCACCCTGGGGCAGGACCAAGATTTCTACGACGTCAGCTTGGTGGATGGGTACAACATTGCCATGTCGATAATCCCTTTCAAAGGCAAAGGCAAATGTAGCTATACCGGGTGCGTCAGAGACTTGAACTTGATGTGCCCCGTGGGGTTACAAGTGAGATCGAAAGATAAGAAGCGAGTGGTGGCGTGCAAAAGTGCGTGCTTTGCTTTCAACTCGCCGAGGTATTGCTGCACCGGCAACTTTGGGAATCCTGAGTCTTGCAAGCCAACCGCATATTCTAAGATTTTCAAGACTGCTTGTCCCAAAGCATATTCGTATGCATACGATGATCCCACCAGCATTGCCACTTGCACCCGCGGCAACTATTTGCTCACTTTCTGCCCCCACAATCGCTAGGATCATTCGCACCATAATCCGTTGTTTTTTTAGTATATTATATACTCCTACTTGGTAATCGAATTCAGATGTTATATCTACTACGTACGTGTGTCGTGTCTGATCTATGTAGTGGGATTTCATTTGATTAATAGAAACATTATATTATAGTTTGCTTCTCTTATTAGATCTGCACAGTTATTAGCTAGGGAGTATCTGTGCCGGTGGAGACTGGGGGACATGGGTCCTGCAGCGCGTGAGTAGCACAGTTTAGATCTTTGAATAAATTCAGTATTCGGTTTTATTATTAAATGAAGTTTAGTGAAACTAATTCATTTGATTGAACACTCTCATAAGAGAAGAGAAAATTTTAAAAAAGTAGCAGTAAAGAGATATGAAATGAAAGGTTATTTTGGTAAATTGGATTTCACGATCTTCCATAAACAGGCCGACAGTGTCTGTCGGGAGAGTTGAGGACAGCTAAGCTAATCCCTTTATTTGTTCGGTTCTTATGTAGTATGTGATGTTCGGGAAACAGGTAAGAGTAGGTAACTGTTCCTGGCTGGCGTTACTCGCTTCTTTCACTCTTCACTTTGGGATTTGCACATTGTTAGTTCAATTGCCATTTGCCCTTTTATGCAGCCGAATGGCGCGGGTTCAAATCTTAACCAGATCACTTTTTTTTCTCGGATGAATTCGAATTAAATAAAATAAGTTTCGGAAATAAAAAAATAATATTGTTTATTTGCGTGTCGTATTTTAATGGGATACAACCTTTATCACTTGAGACATGGGTGTAATCTATCCAATCATCATTTTTTAGAATTTATTGTGGCAAGTATTGAGCCGATAAATAACTTAACTCAAACTAATATACAAAAATAAATCAAAATTGAATCGCATAGAATTTATGACGTAAAAAATTTTAAAATTAAAATTTAAAATTTAAAGATAAAACAAATTTTATCAAAGTAAAAAAGCAAATTTATAACTATTTTCATTTTTTTTAAAAAAAAATTAAAGAATCGAGCAACATATCTCCGTACTTGTTTCAAAAGTAGAATCACAACACGTGGGGAGCTTTCAATGCAAGAGGAAGTCAAACATAAGAGAGGATTGTAAGGGCATAAAAGTAATAGTACTTGGTTGTCTTCCTGTTTTCCCGCCAACCCTCTTATTTCGCTCCCATCCCACCTCTCAAATTGACCACTAAAATTAGTCACTGACCCCTCTTATTTCTTTAACGACTCCCCAAAATCAAAAAACAAAACCCCAACCGTGTCCACCACCATGGATGAGCAGCTTCAAAGAGTGTTCGACCAATTCGACAAGAACAAGGACGGAAAGATCTCCGTAACGGAGCTCAACGATGTGTTAATAGCGCTAGGGTCCTCCTCCCCCGAGGAGGAACTCAAACGCGTCATGGACGAAATCGACATCGACAAAGACGGCTTCATCAACCTCTCTGAATTCCTGGTCCTCTGCAGATCCAATTTCGACAGCTCCGACGCCGAAACGGAGCTGCGCGACGCCTTCGACTTGTACGATCAGGACAAGAACGGCCTCATCTCGGCCGAAGAGTTGCATCTGGTTTTGAATAAGTTGGGGATGGCGTGCTCGGTCGAGAAATGCCTCAGTATGATCGCTTCCGCTGATGCAGATAAAGATGGGAATATTAATTTCAAGGAGTTTCGGAAGATGATGAAGAGTCCGGCCAAAGAGTAATGACAACTAATCTGAGTCGTAGGATTTTGATTGGATTCAGACGATGTGAATCAAAAGGTATCGTCTATAGGTTATTTCCATGTACTGACTATGAGTCTTTCCTAGGCTGTGTTTTTTTTAATTAAAATAAAATAAATTTCTTCATCAATCAACATATTGGATTCTCAGTCTCAATGGAATGAAATTTTAAATTGGATTGGTTACACTTACTACACTTTCAAAATAGTTTTAAAACTTTAATTTATTGATCATAAGGATCATTTAATTCAAATTCCAACCTAAAATCAGTTGGCGACTCGGTGCTTTTCTTACATCATTAATTAAGAATAATAGTTAGAATTTAAAATTTAGGGTTATAATTTAAAATTTATAAGTTAAAACCTAAATTCTAATTATATTATCCTAAAAACAAAACCCCTTGAACCTTAAATTTTAAACCTAAACCTTAAATTCTAATTAACTCAGAACTTAAATTAAGACCATAAATTCTAAAATTAAAAGTTTGTGAAAACTTTTAATTCTCACTTGCAGTGTATTGAATATAAATTCATTTTTTATAGGAAAGCACACTGCTTTTATATCTTCATGGCCAATGAAGATCCTCACCAGAGGATAATTACACCGAATGTTGTTTGATATCTAAAATAAATTTCAGAATTTCATACGTATGAACGAAATAGAATAATATAAGAATAACTGGATTAAACCAGTTTCTGCTCAAAAGGTCAAATTCATTTAACTTCTCAGTATTTCCTGAAGAAATCCCAAAGATAATGTTGGTAACAATTTATTCAACAGAAGAACCACACCACACCATGCAAAAGTCTAAAATACAGATTTACACACAGATAAAGTCACAAATACAAAATATAAAGTTTAAACACCTAGGAGAGTTAAAAGGCTGTACCACAGCTGCATTAACTTGAGATCCGAAACATACCAGTAAAGTTTTTGGAACTTCACCCTATCCAAATATCAGGAAGCGCTGATTTAGACTCACCGGTTTCTATATAAATAACGGCTGTAGACAGGAAATTCAAAGAGAAAAACGACTTTGAACCAATGCGGCAGGTTCCCATATACTGCTGGTGGGAGCGGAATCAGAAAGTGTTGTCAGTAAGTAACTTTGGCCTCTACTTACATATTTCAAGAGATTAAACAGTGGATGAAGTGAAGAATAACCTACTTCTTTTCCTGTAAATCCTATATGCACCCACATTACTGAACTTCTTGTCTGCCGACGCCTGTGTCCATAGATGCAAGATGACTTCAGTATATTGCAATATTTTAAAATAAATAATTAAATAAAACCCTGAAGCAAGGAAAACAAACCTCAAGAATAGGTAGGCCACTAACAAAGAGAAGCAACAATGTCAGAAAGATTGGCCCAATGAGTACGACAAGCCATTCAGAACCTTCAAGTATGGGAATAGAAGCCACAAAGTAAAGTAAAATCTGGCCAAAACATTTGTTAAGGAATGGCAAAGTGTCAAAGCGTCAACCCTATTTTCCCTTTGACCAAAAGCAATACCATGGCAATCAGATGAAACAAAGAGATACATACCTTATTATTACATCAAAACTAAAAGGCAAATCTTATATGTATCTAACTATTACAACTTTACATTTACAAGTGTACTATAAATGGTACAGAAGCACATACATTGAGATTGGGCTCTAGTCCTAATTATGATCAATGTCAACCGGGTAGACGTAACATCAGGAATGAAGTTGAAAAAAAATAAAAGTAGAAATAAAATCAGCACCTTTTACTGAAGGTGGACAACAGAGTTTTGGACAGAAGCGTAAAAAACTAAACCTATATTGTTTTGATCTAGAGGTCCATAGCATATATTATGTGCACGCCACACTGCTTTATATCTGAGGATCACGACTGAACAATGACACAGGAGCTCATCAAAGGCAGCATACATGAGTATTGGCCTGACCTTCCAAGCCGAATATATATGTATATATAAAAAAATTTAATGCATACCCATACCAGACACTTAATCCCAAAATAAGGTAGCATTTGGGACACTAAAATAAAACAAGCACTATTAGCTAGCGTCATCTAGGGAAGCGTGCAACCAAATACATAAGGAAAAGCACTTTTGCAAATTGACTTATATGAGATGCATGTAAAGATTGGGATGCATTAAAGTTTTTTTTTTTTAATTAATCCAATAAACAACAAAGAAATAGCTGCAATCAGGAAGGGAGAACCTGAACTGTAAAGTAAACTGCTATGCTCCCCCACTTTGTTGCGCATCTTATCATGACGCTTATCCTCCTCCATCTCAAAATTCTGATCATCATTGTGTCAAACACACAAAAGCACCCAAAAAAAGGCATTCATTGGACGGTATATGGACAATTCCACAAGAGTCGCAATGGGTGAGATATGAAGATATGGAACATTTTGTTGTTAACAAGCAGCATGCCAACTAAGAGCCTCTAATATTTGCCTTATATTTCTGAAAACCAAAGGGACCCTTCCAACACTAGAGGCATCATGTTAATCCTACCACAGACCCAAGTGAATGCTGGTCTCTAGATAGTCTAGCCCATCAAAATATAAATAATTACAACAGTGATGTTTTTACCTACAAAGTGTAAATTTTACATGAATCATACAAAATGGAACATCATGCAAATTTAAAGAAAATTTCATAGAACCGATTATCACCAAACTATCATTAAGAATCAAACCATAATAGATATGAAATCTAAACCAAGATCTATCATGTCAAATCATCAAAATAACAAACTGAATGCAGAAGCGTACTTGAATTAATTGATAGATGAAAATCTTGAATCATTTGATGAAGATTGCCTAAAAGGTGGTTGTGATCTTCCAAGAAGATAGGTTAGCCCTTACCGTAAAAACTCTCTGACGAGGACAAGAGTAATACAAGTTAACCTATTTGTTGGGATCACTACCTCTTTATATACTTGGTTATTAAATCAACTATTAAATATTTATAACTATGCCCCTCATTGAATTATAAATATATCTTACGATATCTACACTTTTATTTCCATGACACTTTAATATCTATGACACGCCTAACATAATTGATCACTTAATTTTGTGTCATACTTTATAATAGCATCATACATTTTACATATGTGCCAACAATTGCAGATTTTAATCCAACAATCTCCCACTTTGGCAACATATGTTTCCTGATAAATATACAAATTTATGAGCTCAGAATTTGCTATTATATAATAGGTATTCTATATCAATCTCGTCCATCAACTATACTCATATAGGATCAAAGCAACCTTTGTCGTATTAATCATGACTAGACCTATCAATGGTCACATATACAAATATAGTCAAATGGCATAGATCAATTATGGATGCATAGCATGGAAAATTACATGAAATGTGAACCGTACATGTCTATTTCCAACTAGTCCTCTTAAACCTTAGTGAGATCAAACTTTACTGAATTTAGAGTGTGCATAAACCAAAAGAATTTTATTTCTGCAGAAAATAATCTTAAAATATCCTTAGACTGAAGTAACCGAAATTGTGTCTAAACCAAATGAGCATTTTTTAAAATTACACTCCCACTAAAACTGAATATCCTTAATAACATTACACCCACATGAGCAGTGTCCTCGTGAAAGACTTAGGGTGACATTTTCTTAATAAGCGCACAATTATGGAGTTTGTACCAAGATACTCTATAGACACACCATCACTTTGAATTTTTTTAACAACTATGAACTTAATATTTATATGCTTCAAATTTGAAGTGTTCCTATTGTTTATAGAATAAATGAATGCATATTTATTATCAAAAAATAACTGAAGTGGTCTTTCAATTAAATCTATAATTAGCAGCTCATGTGACAAAATTCTTTTGCATCAATATTCTATTAAAATCGAAGTCTATAAACCGGATGATCTCTAACATACCAAAACTCTGATATGCGAGCATGTAATTTTTGTTCTCTAAATATATCTCATAACTCTATTGGCTACTATCCAATAGTCAATACTAAATTTTCTTAAATATTTGTTTAACATTCCAACATTGTACGCAATATCCGAAAGCATACATACTTGAACATAAATTAGATTCTCAATAGCTTATGCATATGAAATCATTTATATTTTCTAAATTTCAAGGTTACTTTTAAGGCATTGAGTAAGACAAAATTTGTCTTCTTCAGCAAGATGAATATCACTTGGTTTACTCCCACTGAACTTGTAGTATATACAATTGTCAACCAAATTTATCTCAAAACCGAATGAGATAATCAATATGAAATTTATAATTTCATTAATGAGAGACTTACTTAAGCTCATAGATGAATTTCTTTAATTTGCATATCATTGATTTTATATCATAAGATACAACTCTATGATTGTAACATATAATTAATTTCTTCAATGTAACCATTGAAAAATACAAGCTTAACATTCATCTTATGTAGCTCAAGATTAAAATAAGCAACAAGCGTTGTGAGTATCTTGAAAGAGTTTTTCAATGAAACTTGAGAGAAAGTCTCTACAAAATCAATGTCTTCTTTTAGAGTATATCTTTTAGATACAAGACACGTCTTATACTTATCCACATTATCATTTGCATCCCTCTTGGTTTTAAATATCATTTACAACCAATTGGTTTGCACCTTCATGTAATGAGACAAGTTCATAAACTTTATCGCATTGCATAAAATTGTACTTTTCTTGAATGACATCAATCCACTTTTGAGGGTTAGAACTTTTATGGTCTGATAAAAATGATTGAGTCATTTTCTATCATTCCATTGTTATCCTTATTTTCTCAAGAAAATACAATATAATAATCCGAAATAGTATTCATTTTTCTCTCGCGGACCTCTTTAATGACACTTGTTTTTTAAGGTTGTTGAGTTTGTTCTTCTGAAACAATTATCTTATCTTGAATGAGAGTTGTTCAATATTGTTTTGTTGAGGTATTTGATTCACTTATTGATTAATGATAGGTGTGAAAACCTAAACACCGTCAAAAGTGATAGTAGGAACTAAATTATAATTCAATCTCTCCTCAATAGCAATGTATCTAACTTTATTTCTCCCTCCAAACTCAACATCCTAAAAATATTATAAATCTCTCCTTAAATAATCCTAATTGTGGGAGCATAAAATTTACTGCCCATGGATCACTCAAAATAACTAAAGTAGTTGCTCACTTAAAATAATCCTAACTTATTTCAAAATAATCAACCATTTGTAACTTATTGTTGTTTCTTTTGAGTATGACCCTTAGCAATTTTATTCTAATGTTTTCTTTTATTGCCTTTATTCTTAGAGACACTAACTAAATGAGCACTAACCAAAATGAGTACTTTTACACTTATAATGCTTCAAATTTTCTTCCTATTCAACACAATGAGAAATGAGCTCAATTAGAGTATATTTCTCCCTTTCACAATTGTAACTTGAATTGGTTAAACTGTACAGGAAGCGGTACCAAAAATCATAAGAACAAACAATTGTTAGAAAGTTTAATCTTATGTGCCTTAAATTTTAAAGCAATATTAAAAATTTTCACTATGTACTCTCTCATATTTCCTTGACCCTTATACTCCATAGACGTCAAAGAAAGCATAAGTGATGCAATCTTAACCTTAATATTTTGGGTAGAATATTTCTTAATTTTGTAAAGAAAACCCTTCATATGAGTAGTCTCTTTAGATTTGTGCTCATAAAGACATATAGAATATTGTGATTTATGACCATTAGACTCATGCGACTCGAATGATCTTACCTCTCAAAATACTTTTTATGGGTGTTTACCGTAATAAGAGGTGCAAGTTATTCTTCCCTTAATACAAAGTCTATGTTCATACAACTAAATACTATATGTAAGTGTATTTTCTATTTTTTGAAATTAATTTCACTAAACATGAGTGTAAAATGTATTTAATAGATATTGTGACAAAAAAGATAAATTATCTAAATATAGAACAAAAATAAATAAATAAAATAAAAACAAGCTCACATAAATATTCATAAGTAAACAATATCATTAACTTTTGATGCAGTCAATGGCCTGATATTAGACGACGATATGTCCAGAAATAAGCCCATAGATACTCCCTGTCACCTCTTTTCTCAGTTTCATTCATGCTTTCGGCTGTATACAGTATACGGACAAGCAAAAAAAAGGTTTATGTACTAATATTTCTTTTGGTCATCTTCCTACTGATAATCAGTGTTTTATTCGTCCATAAAACAAACAAATAAATATAGTACAGAAGCAGATACCTTAAGCTAGAAGATAGACAAGATCATCCAACAATGCCCATTAACAAAAAAGGTAGAAGTTAGTTCTTGCTTAATTAACTCCTAATGGGCAAAAGGTCGAGTGTCAATAAATTGAATATATAATTACCAGTTATTCAGCTAACCTTGCAATAACGATAAATCAAGCTAAATAGATAATAACCGAGGATTAGTGTAGTGAAGAAGGGACAACATTCATGGGGTATGGTAATCAAAAGCTTAATCATCAAATATCCAAGGGAGAAAGAAAGAAAGAAGAAGAAGAAGAAGAAGAGTATTTTATAAACTTTCGCGCTATCATATCCATGCCTAATAAGGGGATAAAGTGCCAATCGTGAGCTCCATATTACCATCAGCGAAGTCAGGACAACCTGAAAAGCAGAGCTGCAAAATCAATACAGAGAAGATATATCTACTGAACACTATTCTGGGCTGCTATTCACACAGAAGCTTCATGTCATCCGGACGGAAAGGCAATTGTGACGAAATCTCTATAGTGTCATAACTCTTTTAAGAATTATGATTTGATTAGTTTCAGTTTCCTATGATACAGAGATTTCATGACATTTTCCTTTCCATGTGTGTTTGCAGTCTACAGATTCACACATGAGCCAATCAAATCAATTTATAAAAGACAGCCCATATATCATCATAGAAACTGGTAGGGTGAACAAAGAAAGACTAACACTATCTTAACATAAGATATACATCCCCAAGAACGAATTCATATCAGTTTAAGCCTTATAAAAGAGTTGTGAATAATGATCATTACTAACACTTTTAGAAGAGTTAGAGAATGCCAAGTATTAACAAAAATCAACTGAACTTAGAACCAAACTAAATTAACAGATAAAGAGCATTTCAAAGTGCTTCTACCAGAAATAATGTTTGAGTTAAATTCATATCAAGTATTGACAAAAAACAACTGAATAAATTAACAAATCAAGAGCGTTTCGGAAAGCTAGTAAATGGACCAACTAAACTAACAATATTTGAGGTAAATTCATATCAGAATCATACCACTAACGGAGATTAAGTACATATATTCCAGGCAAACTTTTAGCTGTCGCAAATGCCATGACCCTTTCTTTATAAGAGTCAACAGAGCAATTATGGTGAAATTCGAGCTTCCTGCTGAAAATCCAAAAAGACGTATCTTTAACTAACTTAAAAAGCAAATGATACAAAAAATCAATTCCCGTGTATTGTTACCAATAGATGAATCATAAAAACTAAAGGTTGCACTTTGAGGAATCCTATTAATTGCTGCATGGGTTTTACCGAAAGATTTTAATTCCCAATCTCAGCACTAAAATAATAGTCGATAAAAACACCAAAATTAGCTAAACATATGGACTATGTACCGGCAAAATCAATCACTTTATCGAACTTTAAAACCACAGCGATTATAAAGAAAATAACTAATACCCCACCTATAGAAAACATAAAAAAATAATTCTATAAAAAAAACTTAACCGTCAAATAAGTACTCAAACTAGGCCCACTACAATAATTATATTTTTTAGTGACAATTTTATTGTGACTTTGAGTTATTTTGTCACAAATATTTTGTTTTTTTGTGACAAAATATTTTTATGACACCATTGATATAAATAATTGTGACATATTGATATTTGGTCACTAATATAATAATAATTGTGACCATTACATTTATTTTCACAATTAAATTGTCACTACAATAGATGTTTGTGACATGATTTTATTTGTAACTAAAATTTCGTCACTGATAAAGTACACATATTGACGCCAACTTATATTTTTGCGGGAATACAATAATACTGACAACATACGAAGTTATCATTATTATTTTAAATTGTTGTGTCAAAAAATTAATTGTCACTTAAAATTTCGCGTTTTATCACAACTTTTTTTGTCATTATTAAACATTTTGAATTAATGTTGAATTAGTTTTGTCACAATAATAAATTTGTTTTTGTAACCATTAAAATTTCTACATTTATAAACTTGTTTTTATGACCATTAAAATTAATTTTATTGCTATATATTTTTTTAAATTATTAATAAATTAATAAAATTATTTCAAGTTCATCAAAATGTTAATAATAAATAGATGAAAATGTACAAAATTTAATTTATTATAATAAAAAATATAGAATAAAATACTTCAAATTAGAAATTTTATTTAATAAACAAAGTAACAAAATATGAAAGAAAAATCTAATATTGTGACTTAGAAATAAACATATATAAATTAAGATAGCTTGTGTAGCGAAAAACTCGTTTATCGAGTCCGCAAACAAGATTAAGTAGTTGTTTGTTGACCAATTCACTTGTTTCGTCATGCAATTGGTAGACATGTTGTAAGTAATAATCATTAAATGTAGATAAAAATAAATATTACATAGCTAAACAATAATTTACTGACAATTTATAAGTTATTTCATATCATACTAAATATTATTGTTTATGAAGAATATTCAAATCTATAATCAACTCTAAATTTTGAATTCTCCAAATACATATTAAAAACTAAATTTTGATTTTTTTTAATCCATAACCAATTTTGAGAAGTTGATTATATTTTATATTAATTTTAAGATAGTGTTCCATGTTAAAAAATTTGTTTTCTTTTAATTTTTAATTCCTTTAAAAATTCTATAATATCTTTCTAATACAGAATATATGTCTTTCAGCTTATTTTTAATTTATTTTGATCCTCTAGCTTAACACAAAATTTGGGACCCTATTTTAAGATGTATTTCCACAAATTCTAACTTATCTCTCGTACACAAAAAAAAAAAAGCTCTACAAAAATGTTTTAGGGAAAAATAATCTTCTTTGTTTCTTTTTTTAGTTTATTAAACTATGTACAAAATTATTATTAAAAATTATAATTTGAATTTCATAGTACCTAATTTAGAGGATTGTGAATAGTAAAATCGTCTAAAGAAAACATAATTGAAAAACTAAAAAATAAATATAATTTTCTATCTTAATAAGTTACCTATTATCAACAAGTGCTAAAATAGTATAAAAATAATTTTAAAATAATAAATAAAAATTAAAAGGTGTTTTATGTTTTCTAAAACACTTGCTTGCCACTACAACCACCATAAGCATCCACTTCATCACCACTATCCCATTATATATATTTTAATTTTCTTAATTATCCTAGTTTAACTTTTTTTCATTCTCTTCAACTGTTATTTTTCTCTCTCGTCTCTTTCAAGAAATAGACAATATCATTTACGTTAAGGTGTTTTTCTTCTTTTTCTTTTAGTTTTTCAAAATATCATTCATGGATTTATCATCATGTTTTAATATTATGTATGATCTTAAACTTTTATTTTATGTCCCAAAAAAAAAGTTGATTGTGTTTTCATAACTAGATAGAATGATGATTATTTGATTGATTTTTTTTCATGTTTATACGTATTTTATTTTATATTTATTACATTAAATTAATTATGTTTTATAGTTATTTAAAATGATAATTGTGTTTTCAATTGCTTGTTTTGTATATTTTTCATACCATTAGTATTATTTTTGATGTTAGATTGTTTTTGAAAACTTACATTGTTCTCTCATTGACGGCTTGTTTTGTTTTTTTGGGTTTTAATTATTAATTAGTTTGTTTCTATTTGGAAAATGTGTTGGCTAATGCATTTCAGTCAAATTAATTAAAGAATTTTCGTTTTTAACTAATTTTTATCTCAAATGGCATAATTAATTTTGTATACTAATTAACTTATTCTTTCTCTTATTGCCTATATTTTGTAGGAAAATGTTGAAGAGCGAATTTTGATGTGGAGTACTTGGCTTGAACTTGTATTTAGATATTTCGATGTTTTAAGATTAAAAATATATATTATGAATTATTTAGTATTTTTAGAATTTATTTTCAATGTTACTTTTTGATGTTTAATATTAATTACAATTTAGTTTACTTATTCGCTTTAAAATATTATAATTATTTATTCATATTAAGAAAAATGAAGAATTAATAGCACTTTTATGCAATCATTTTTTTATTTACGAATGGTATTTTTAATAATTTAAAATTTTTAGACGTAAAATATTATTAATTGATTAGTGACGAGATAAATCTAAATTACTCATACATAACCAACGATGAGGCATTTATCTCTAATAAAATTACATAACGATGAGACATTTATCTCTAATAAAATTACATATGTGACAACTTTTCTAGAACTATTGAAAATACAATTAGAGGCAATATATTTATCACAAAAATAGTTATTATGACGAATTTTTTGTCAAAATTTTATTTTTTAGTATCAAATAAATTGGTCATAATTCAAATAGTTATTGTGACTATTTAATTTATCAATGTTTATTATGATTATAGTGTCGACCACTTCCTCACAAAATTGTTATTGTAACTTATTTTATTTGTCACAAAATATATTTTTTGTGACAAACACAATTATCTCAATTGCTAATGATTATTGTGTCAAACATTTGGTCACGAAAATTACTTATTGTGGCAACATTGTTGGTCACAAAATATATTTTCAGTGTCCAACAAATTTATCACAATTTCTATTGATTGTACTGTCAAATATTTTGTTACATAAGATAAAAAAATTGTGACAAACTTTTTTACCACAACATTTGTTCTTAGTGTTGAAAAAATCATCACGAAAGATAAAGTTATTAGTGTCGAAAAGATGGTCACAAAAAATTACAATTGTGACAATTTTTTGTACAATTGTCACTAATATAATAGCGACGACGGGTGACGACTTGACAATTTTGTCACTATGCATTCTAGTGTCTAAATTTAATATTTTTAGTGACTATTTTCACTGTCACTAAAGTATTTTTCCTTGTAGTGGCTTTTTTTTCCAATTAGGTGCCCAAACTATTTTTCAGGCCAAATTGAGACCTAAAGTTTTATTACGTGACCCATTTAAGGTTCACCGTTAATTTCCACCGTTAAAGGATACATGTTATCTCATGAAATTTTCAAAAATTGTATTAAGAATAAATAAAATTACTTAATTTTCATAATTTCTCTAAGTTATATAGGTTTCATAAAACATCCCCAAATTCTAAAATCCCTAACCCTAAAACCTAAATCTTGATTTAGACCGATTCCGCCGCCAATTATCACGTCGCCGCCTACCACATCGATCGCCAGGCCATCACGACCATTTTCCTCACCACCCCGTCGCCGAAAATGGAACGACGTCGTGCAAATCGCTGAAATTATTGAATGGTTCTTTCGAACGATTCGCGATGAACGACTGCCGAAGGGGCGATGAACAGTGTGTGGGTTGTTCAGCGAGGGGAGGTCGCTTCATTTTGTCGCCGACAATGTGGCCAACGCCGGCGGGAGTGGTCGGATTTGGGGGGTTTAGAGATTTGGGGACTATTTTGGAAATATTTGAAAATTTCATGATATATTTTTATTAATTTTTAAAATTTTCAGGAGATGACACATGTCCTTTATCAGAAAAAATTAACGGCGAACCTTAAATGAGTCACAGAATGAAACTTTAGGTCCCAATTTGACCCGAAAAATAATTTAGACGCTTAACTGAAAAAAAAACATAGTTTAGGCACATATTTACTTATTAAGCAAAAAAAGTGGCAAAAATAAGCAGAATAAAACCATACAGTGATAACAGCAGTTAGATATAAGAACTCCTTGTCTGTATCAGTCAACATTTTGTCTGATGAATCAACAAAAGCTACGAAAGGGGACTGTTTTTTTTTTTTTAATCTGCAAAGGCGATTTCGTTTATTAGGGTTGATTGATCTAAGATATAATTATAAAAAACATTTCGATGTGACGATAAGGCTGTGTATCAACTATAAAAGGCCAAAGCTTCACGTGTATCAACTATCAATTATTTTACTTGTGTTGTATATTAGGCATTTGCATCTTACTGATTTCTCATATATTTTCTTAAATCACTCGGCACATTCCGATTCTATATTAAGAGGAAAAATTATATTATAAGCCCTTTTTATCACGTAAGTAATAGTTCTATCCAATAATTTTATTCTATATTATCATTTTTTTCAAATTATTTTCTGACTTAATTTTTAAATGTCAAATATACCCTCATCTTCTCCTATTTACTTATTTCCCTTCCCTAATCGCAGCCTTCAACCTAAAAATTGAAATATGGTCTGATTTAGAAGGAATATAAATGTTCGTTGAGATTAGCATATTATAATGGCTACTTTGAGGTTTGCTAGCGGTGTAACAATTAAAGAGTGGATAATGAAAAATAAAATAAAATAAAACCGAGAGATTTGATCCTTGGAAGTTGGAAATCAGGGAGTATGATATTGTGGTTCTCTGAAAGTTTTTTTTTTTTAATTTTCGATAAACATCGAAGGCTGCGAGTTTAATAAACCTAAGAGATTGAAACTTTTATACCAGAATTTTGTATTAAAATCACATAATTAAAAGATTTTATTCATTATTTTGATTTGATTTCTAAAGTCATTACAACAAATACACATGGTGCCATGAAATAATTGATTTTATGATTCTTCTGTGATTAAAGGCTGCGATTAGGGAAGGGAAATTAATGAATTGGAGAAGATAAGGGTATAATTGACATTTAAATTTTAAGTCAGAAAATGACTTAAAAAAATATTGATATGGAATAAAATTATTGGATAGGTCCATTGCTTAGGTGGTGAGAAGAACCTATAATATAATTTTTAAAAAAAATAATTTGGACAAATGCTGACATGTAAAATATAAATGACATGTATCAATTGTGTTGGTTAGGACTATATTTTAAATAGTAGAAGAGGCCTATAATATAATTTATCTGTTGAAAGATAGGCATTACAAATACAACTTGACTACTTAAGGTAATATCTATTATCTATCCATTCTTCTTCTGCACACATCAGCCCTACAGCAACGTCTTGTAGTTTCTTCTTCTTCTTCTTCTTCTCATCTTTCAGATCCTTTCGATTGTTATTCAACTCTTCCGGCCTCTGAACGTGCAAAGCTTGTGCTATTCTGATCCTCTTGGGTTTTGAAAATCATCACCGTTCTCCTATGCACTTAGGAAATTATTATAATAACTTTTGTTTTTTATGATCATGATAGTAAATGACAACATTAGTAATAATATATTTACACGATTTTAATAATAAGCAGAGTGTGAATTAGGACCCAAATATCCGATTTAATGAGATATTTTAAGGGTAAAATACTTAAATTATCATTTTATTTTACTCTCTAATCTATTTTGGTTATTAAACTTTTAAAATATTTCATTTATTTATTAAATTTTATTTTTTGGTTATTTTGATCTTCTGAATTATTTTATTAATATTTTAGTATAACGTGATATATTTTATTATTATTAAATATTAAAAAATAATTTAAAATAAAAAATTATTTTTATAACATTTAATTATAAAAATATATTTTTCCACCAACATTTCATCCTTGTTTATACCCCACTCTCCTTCCGCCGCCTCCCACCGTCATCACCTCATCGGGTTAATAGATTGTTGAAGTCGGCTCCTTTAAAAGTAGCAAGTTCTAGTTTTGGATCAGAGTTTGGAGCTTTGAATTGATCGGTTGATGGTTATAGATACCACGAATGTATTTTAAAGATACATATTACAATGTTTAATTTGTTTATAATTCATTTGATCTTTAAATCAAAAACTATTACGCTTAAATGAAATCAAACTCATAAATAAAAAAAGAAAAATCTTCAAAATTGATAAAAATAAGAATCAATACATGGCATTGGTAGAGGGTTGCTTAAAATTGGATGGTCGTCCAGTACTCCAAATTGCAGAAGGCAATAGGTTAAAAAGGCTAAGAATGGAGAGGGTGGAGTGCATGTACATGTGGTGTATACTCCCAACCCTAATCAATTCAATGTGCTGCCACTTCCCAAGCAACTTACCCCTCTCCATTCAACACTATACCAAGGTTTTGTTTTCATTTTTTCCCCTTTCTAGTTGCTTCAGATAACCTTAATTAGAACCATGACCATATTCCCATTTTTATTAATTGAGCTTGAGATACTGAGTTATTCGACCTAAAGAGTTGGGTTATATTTGATACATTGATCGTATATATAATTTTATACATCATCATGAATTAAATGGTTTGTCATATAAATTTTTAAAAAATAAATTTAAATGATTTTTTAATAATGTCATCATCAGATATATTGATATTTTATAGCTATATGTACTGTCAATAAATAATATTTACTCCCCTTTCGTCTTCTGTTTTCTAGAGTTTTTTTTACCTAGATGTTTTAAGAATCGAAAACATATTCTCCCTGTAGTTTTGCGGAAAATAAAGGAAATGGTTGATTTTTCAGCAGGTTTAACTTCTTTCTTTTTCGTTTTTTGGGTTAATAGATTATCGAAGTTGGTTCCTTTGAAAGTGTCAAGTTTTTTTTGGTCAAAGCTTCGAGCTTTGTATTGCTCTGTTGATAGTTATTTTCTAGATTATAATTTGAAATCAGGAACTGGAAAATCATGGATCTCTTTTTGTGATTTCAACTGTATTTTGAATATAGTCCGAGTTCTTGTTCAGTTTCCTTAATTGTCTCTTTGCATTTTGTTCTAGAAAAATGAGCTAGATTTTGCCTCCCCAATGTTTTTATTAATATTTAAATATAAATTAGACTTTTTCTGCTAACATTTCATTCATTTTTGTACTCCACTTTTCTTCCGCCGCTTCCCACCGTCATCACCTCCTCTTCTTCGGCGTCAACCAAACCCCCACATAAGGCTAAATAATCTGCCACGGATTCCTCCACATAAAAATCAAGCTTTTTTTGCACTGGAGTAACAGGGCTATCGGCTGATATTTCCATGGCCACCCCTACTCTAGAAAAACCAGAACTGGACTCTCCTGTTTCAGCAAAAGAAATGCCCTTGAATAGCATCTTCACTGAAAATTCATCAAGTTCTTTCTTTCATTCTTTCTGTACCAGCTCTTCAGTTTCCTTCTATAACTTTTCATCTTCACAATAGCTCTGAAAGTTATCATCATCTTCTTATGCTCTAACTCCCCTAACTAAGGATACAGAGATATCATCAAGTAAAGCTTCTTGATCCTCTATTTTTCAAGACCCAACTCCTCCAAATAATCGAAACAATATCTGCTACTCTTTACATTTCATGTAATTACCGATTATCCAAACCTAAGTCAAACCATATAAGATTAAAAAAATAAAACTCACTTTGCATGTTATTTTTATTTTAAATTATTTTTTACATTTAATAATAATAATAATAATAATAATAAAATAATAAAATAGTGTAATAAAATATTAATAAAATAATTCAGAGCGATTAAAATAGATAAAAAAGTAAAGTTTAATGAATAAATTGAATATTTTAAAGGTTAGGTGATCAAAATAAATTTAGAGAACAAAGTTGAATGATTTCAAATATTTTACTCTTTTTTAACTGATTGAGTGGTAAATAATATTTATATGCTTCTTTTTATATGAGTTAAATCCTAATTATTAAACCATTATTGAAGTGTAATTTATTAAAGGCTTAAGTGGTAAATATGTGTTTAAACTATTTTTTTTTCCATATATGCGCTTAAAGTATTTTTCGGGCTAAACAGGTGCCTAACGTTTTTAACGTTATTCAGATAGATGCGCGTCGTAACTATCCGTTAAAAAGATCTCGTTAACCAATAAAAAATATGACATGTGGCATTATTAAACGTTTTTTGAATTTTATTTTTTAAAAAATAGAATTTTTAAAATGTCTTGAAATTTTTAAATAGTTTAAAATTTCTAAAACCTCAAATCTGACCACCATCACCGGCGTTGGTCGCTTTTCCGGCGATGAATTGAAGCGACTTCTCCTCGTTGAACGACTCACACACACGTTCATCATCTATTATGTCGTCGTTCGTCGTAAATTATTTGAATGAACCATTCGACGATTTCCATATTTCGCACGGTATCGATTGATCTTTGGCGACGAGGTGGTTGGTGACGACGTGATAATCGATGACGAAATCAGGTCAAATCGAGATTTAAGATTCGAGGTGTTATGGATTTCAAATTGTAGAGTTATTTTGTGAAATAAAGAAAATATTTTGTTTTATTAATTTTTATTTTTTTTAATATAATTTTAGAAATTTAAGAAGTTGATACGTGCAACGGTAAAAAATAACAGTCGTTGACGACAAGTACTTATTTAAGTAACGTTAAAAACATTATGCACATGTTTGACCTGAAAAATATTTTGGACACTTATCTAAAAAAATGTATAGTTTGAACGTTTATTTGTCACTTAAGCCATTATTAAACATAACTGAAAAAATATGTCAAGTGTTTAAACATATTTGATCTCACGCCCTTAATATATATTGTATTAGCTTTTTTTGTTCAAACTATATATTGTATTAGTTCAAATTCTATTTTTTATTAACATTAGATAAGATGTGATATATGCATTTCTATTTTTTAAACTACATATTTAATCATAGTATTTATATACTTATTTATGTAAAGTTAAAATATAAAATTATATATTTTTAAAATGAGAATATAAAAACTATTATTAATAATTATTTTCAATAAAATCTATTAGAATATAATTAATTACATTCTTAAAATATATATAGTATGTGTATAGCAAAACCCTTGATCATTATATATGACAATCAAACCCAAATCGGTAAATCGAAACTAACAACATATTTACAATTAATTTGAATTAAAATTGGTTTAAGTGTGTAATTTTTTTCGTATTTTTGGAAAAAATATCAATCAAGCTCTTGAACTCTTTGTGCACCGAAATAAGCCATTAAGACGATAAATTAAATAAATGAAGTCATTTTACCAATTTTAATCATTAAATTTTATCAATTTTTTTCTTTTTTAGATATAACTGTCACACTAAAATTAATTCTATAACGTAATATCTATAGTTTTTTTTTTAAAAAAAAGTTATATATTTTTTAAGTTTTTATATAATTTTAGGACTTTAAAATTTTTAAAATAAAATAAACCCCTGAAAATATCAAGTAACATTAGTGTGACACTACGCACTATATTAATTGATTTAAAAAACACATAAAATTTAGGATGAGTATGCCACGTTCGACGAGCATCGATGAGTATCACTAACGATGAGCACCGATGAACACCATTAATTAAATTTATAAAGATTAAAAATTTAAAGGACTCACCGTATAATAGTAAATTATTTAAAAATTAAAAGATAAATTAATTAAAATATATTATTTTATTTTTTAAATATAGATCAAAATATTTATCTTACCCCTAAGTTATAAAACTATAATTTTTGTTCATTTGAAATTTAAGCTGCTGTCATCGTCCACGCTAAAAAAGACGTTGAACATTCCGAAGGCAACATAAACACACCAGGCCTATCAGGGCCTATCTCCGATATCCATTTCCCCCTTGATCGATCAAATGATAGAACAGCAAGAAAATCTAGTGAATCCAAAACTTTAAATGGATTTGATTTTGATCCAAATATACAAAACCCTAAAGAACACGCACACAAATTTGGCTTTAAGCATACAAATTACAGCCGCCGTAACTTGAATTTTAAATCAACACAAATTAGGATTTTGTAATTTAAGAATAAAATAAGTATTTTGATTTATGGTTTTCTAATTTAGGGATAAAATAAGTATTTTAATTTATGTTTAAAAAAAATTAAAAATAAAATAATATATTTTAATTAATTTACCATTTAATTTTTAAATAATTTATAATTAAATGTAGGTCTAAACACTTGATTAAAAAAAATTAAATGCTTGATTGATTTTCTCACCGTTCAATACCTTAATCCTATTTAATTTAATAATTTATTTTTTCAACAAAAAAATTAATTTCACAGTTTCTATAAAAAAAATCTTAGTTATAAGATCAGTTTACTACTTCTCTCTGTCTCTCCTGCGCAGCTTATCGTGAATCCAGGAAAACAAAAAGGTAAGTTTCTTTTTCTTTTATTTTGTAATTTTGCTGCTTTAGATCTCATTTCCCCCCCAATTAATTGTTGTTATTTTCAGTTTTATTCATTTAATCTAATTTTACGGCATCCAGTTGATTTTACATTTCCCTCTTTTTCCCTCTCGGTTTATTTTTTGTGCGTCTATTTGTTTTGATTGATTCTTAGATTTTATTATTTAAGTTTCTTTGTTAGAAATGTTGCCTTTGGTTCTTGGATTCTGTTTGGCCATTGAAGAATTGTAGGAATTTAAATAAAAAGGAACTTCAACTTTAAATTCTAGCTATAGTCTGAAGGCTGACCCATTTCTAACTATTAAAGTTCATTGATCTGCCGCTTAGCTTATTAGTCTAGTTAGGCGAGGCAGAATTTTACTCTCTATTTTGAACACAGCTTTGATTCTGTGATTAATATATATTTGTAGATTATGCAGATTCTGGTAAAGATTGACATGTGTTTTAAAGAAACAAAATTATGAAGTGGCGGAGAGAATGAAGCATGACATACCTAACAAATTTTCAATTTTCTAGATTATTTTCCGGACTGGTTGAGAGTAGAAAATTCGCCTTTTGTTTATTTATTTATTTATTTATTTATTTCATTTTCTGCTAATAATTAAATCTCTTTCTTGTTGTGGCGCAGATCTACGATATGGGTATGGCAGAAAACAATCATAAGATGGAGGAGGGAACACTAGAAATTGGCATGGGTAAACTTTCCTGCTTTATATCAGCTGCACGATCATTATAAGCAACTCAATTTGCTTAGGTTTAAATAATGTTTTCTCTCTGATTTGAATGTTCTGTTTAATAATGAGAGAAATTGTTGACAACAATTTGGTTAAACTGCCACTTGTGTTGCAATAAGAAGGGATCCGTTGCATGAAAGAAGTGTTATCATTAATAATCATCTTTCTTTTCTTGTGTTAATTGCAGAATATAGAACTGTTTCCGGAGTTGCGGGGCCATTGGTAATCCTTGATAAAGTGAAGGCAAGTTATGTTGTTCTCAATGTTGCTTTGACTCTTCACCTCTTGAATTATCTGTGTTTGATACCCGTATTCAAAGCATATCTAGATCTAGGCATGCAGATATGACCCTCTAAGAACCCTTCAAGTACATGGAAAACTTTAAAAAATGAACATACCCATAATGGATACATTCATGTATCTGACACTTGCATCCGAGTCCGAGTAACATAGCTAGTAACATTCTCAATCTTTTATAGTTTTGATTTCAACTTTTATTCATTTGGGGGTTCATGCTTTTTACAGGGCCCTAAGTTTCAAGAAATAGTCAATATTCGTTTAGGGGATGGAACAACTAGACGTGGTCAAGTCCTAGAAGTTGATGGGGAGAAGGCTGTTGTTCAGGTAATTTTCTTCTTAATTTCTTTAGCATTCCTTTATAACTATGAATTCCTATTATGTGCTCATGCCAAAAAGAATAATGTCAACTTGTTCACCAAACAATATTTGGGGCTTATATTATGGTGCAATGTTCTATTAGATTGGTGCAGCGATTTCATTAATAGAAGATCCATTTCTTCATAGTATGCTCTACTTATGTGGCACTTTGGTTAGGTATTTGAAGGAACATCTGGAATCGACAACAAGTATACAACTGCGCAATTTACAGGAGAGGTACGTAACCTCCTCTTTTTCCTATATCTAAGCTTCATCCTTATCTTTCACCAGTCAGTTTGGTAAGCAAGATAGCTTGGATATTACAACACATGCTTATACGTTTTAGTTGTTGACTTGTTTCCTATATCTCTGGTTCTGTAATAAATTAGAGGAGAAATAAGTCTTGTTCTTACTATTCCAAGGATACAAATTACTTTGTGCAGTAAGCTAAGATTCTATTTTGGCACAACACCAGCTGATTTGGCTGTTATTATTGTAGAACTTTTCTTCCTAAGTGCATGTCATCAGCCCATTTGTGGTCTCGACAAATTAATGTTTGGCTGTAATTATAATTCTTCCCACCGCCACGGCTTGCAAACTTTAAAAAGGATGTTACAGAGCACCTCATGTTGATAGAGGAACTGTAGAGTAATTTTTGTGTGCTGTATGATGGTTAACGTATAGCAGACTGTTACTTATTTGGGTTTCTTATGAAGGTTTATTTTCCCACTTCCAGCCTTTCTGATTACAAGGTTAAGTCCAGGCAATCAAGCCTTTACAGTGGGCTGTTTTATACTTTTATGTTCAGTGGTATTTCAGACATAAAAGTCATCAGTTGTTGGCACTGGCAGTACCAGCCATTTCATTCTTACCTGTTCCTCTGCCCATAGAGATGGGGGAAAAGAAAGCCCATTTACTACCACCATACCGTGTTTTTATCATGCCATTGTAGAGGTTTCACACAGTCTTTGTTTTGTTTGTAAAAGTGGAACATGCGTAAGTGATTAAAACTATGTATTGATGCTAGCACTGGCATAGTTTTGCATTATCATTTAAATAAAAGGTTAGTATTGCTGTTTTCTACTTCCAGATCCTTTTGAAACATTGCAATGTTATGTTTAATTACAATAATTTGTAGAAACCATGGTAGAGAAGACCTAAAAGAGTTTTTTTTTGGGTGCATTTTAGGAAAAATATTGTATTTTTTCCTATGTATTGTTCTGCTGTTTTGAACTCATTTGCCAGTCCTTCTGACTATCTTTTAGGTGTTGAAAACTCCTGTCTCTTCGGATATGCTTGGGTGCATTTTCAATGGCTCTGGCAAGCCAATCGATAATGGGCCACCTATCCTGCCCGAGGCATATTTGGATATTTCTGGTAGGCAGTTTTGTAGAGCAAATATAAGTTGTTTCTAATCATCAGTTTTGTTAGTTGCTCTATTACTTATCCTTCATTTTATTATTTTGTAGGGAGTTGTATTAATCCTAGCGAGAGAACCTATCCTGAAGAAATGATTCAGACAGGAATTTCGACAATTGATGTTATGAATTCAATTGCTAGAGGGCAAAAAATTCCTCTCTTTTCAGCTGCTGGTCTTCCCCATAATGAAATTGCCGCTCAGATTTGTCGTCAGGCTGGTTTAGTGAAACGATTGGAGAAGTCTGGAGATCTTCTTGGGGTACAGTTTTTGTATTAATATTTATTGGCTTGTAATAATATTGCATCCTCGATGGTTTAAATAAGTGAACATGCTAACCAGCGGTACATGCATGGTTTGTAGATTCTTTTGTGCCCTTACCACCAGGTTCATTGAAAGCTGATTGTCTCACTAATCTGATGATTTTTCAGGATGGCGAAGAAGATAATTTTGCAATTGTGTTTGCAGCTATGGGTGTAAACATGGAGACTGCACAGTTTTTCAAACGTGACTTTGAGGAAAATGGCTCAATGGAGAGAGTGACCCTTTTCCTAAACCTAGTATGTTTCGATTTGAGATACGAAAGCTTTATCCATTTATTTATTTTTTACATGAGAAAGGTGGGTGAGGTAGTTGCATTGATATAAAAAAATACTTGTATCCTGAAAATACCTTATACTTTCTTCTCTATAGGCTAATGACCCTACAATTGAACGAATTATTACTCCTCGTATTGCTCTCACTACTGCTGAATATCTGGCATATGAATGCGGGAAGCATGTTCTTGTGATCCTTACAGACATGAGTTCTTATGCTGATGCTCTCCGTGAGGTAATGGAAAGCAACCATATCTCCTTTATGCAATCATTTTAGTGCCTGATTTCTAGCTGCGGAAAACAGAGATCCATGAACCCGTTGGTCATATTCCTCAACATCTCTTCTACTTGCTTTTGCATTCTGGATTTTTAATGTTACTTTTCAGAAATGCAATCAACTCCCAGAAAGCTTTATGTGAATGCTACAAGTTTAATGTTTTTAATTATCTTAAATTTCTGAGGTTGTATAGAAATTATGCCATTTTTGTGAGACAAAATACCATTGCTACTGCAGGTGTCTGCTGCCCGAGAAGAAGTACCTGGAAGACGTGGATATCCTGGGTACATGTATACGGATTTGGCCACAATCTATGAGCGTGCTGGACGAATTGAAGGGCGAAAGGGTTCCATCACACAAATTCCAATTCTTACTATGCCAAATGATGGTAATGCATCTTTTAACTACGCCAAAAATTTCGCACAAAACAGAAAAATTACTTTCCCACTCCGGATCTTACTGGATATATCACGGAGGGGCAAATATACATTGACAGACAGCTCTATAATAGACGGGTAATTTCAAAACGAATCTTTACAAAGCTATCAGCTTGTGTACTGTATCATGGAGTTATGCAGGTCCACAAATTATCACCTTGCTTTTCATAAAATTGTGCACAGAATTTTATTTCTAATATGGTATTTTACATAAGAGCTGTTTCTTCTCCATCCTTACATTGCTTTAGTAAAGTTTTCATAGTGAATTGGTTGAACATGGCTTTTCATTGTGTGTGATTTTATGGCCTTTATCTTAGTTACTTAATTGGTTGGTTTCGGAGTCAACCTATTCTCTATCCCTGTTTTCCAAGTGGATTTTGGTGCATATGGTTTTTTTTTCTTCATATAGAATGGTCGTAGTTCATCTATGTCAATAAACAAATTCTTTGCCTCTCTGAATTGGGCAGATATACCCACCAATCAACGTGCTTCCGTCGCTGTCTCGTCTGATGAAGGTGAGGATTGCGCTCATTTGTTCAAGCTCTTGATTATGCTGGAGTCTAGTGTAGCATCAGTCAAAATGTACTAATCATGACTTGCAATGGAGTGTACTGGTTGTTTCTTTTTATTTGGCAGAGTGCCATTGGTGAGGGGTTGACACGCCGGGATCATGCCGATGTGTCTAACCAGGTCTTATCGCGTGGCCATAGTGGCATAATTTATTTGATATAAAGACATCTAATGTTGTTGTTTCTTGACACTTGGAACTTTCAGTTGTATGCAAATTATGCCATTGGGAAGGATGTTCAGGCCATGAAAGCTGTGGTTGGAGAAGAAGCACTTTCTTCAGAGGATCTGGTTATACTTTCTTTCCTACTTCCGCTTCAGTTTTCTTGCACCAAATTTTGGTCGAGTAATTCCTTGAAGGAACCTAACTTGATGTACTTAATATATAACAGCTCTACTTGGAGTTCTTGGACAAATTTGAGAGGAAATTTGTGACCCAAGGAGCATACGACACCCGCAACATCTTTTAGTCACTTGATTTGGCGTGGACTCTGCTTCACATATTTCCTCGTGAACTTCTCCGCCGTATACCAGCGAAAACTCTTGACCAGTTCTACAGCCGAGATGCGGCTAATTGAAGGTCACACACATTCATGCCTTGGATTGCCCTTGCCTCCATCTCCATCATAGTTGGTCTTGCTTTTGTCTGCTCGGATAATAATGGTTAGAATCCCGGCTAGAATTTGCAGCTCTTCTGCTGTCTTTCCTTAATTTATTTTTCATTATGCTCATCAGAGCGACTCTTTAATGTTGGGCAGAAGTTGGTAGGAATTTTTTGTTCTTTACTGTTATCATGCAATCGATTTGGTTTCTTGCATTGATGAGAAAATTCAGACCCTTGGCGAAGCATTGTTACTTTCAATAAAATAAAAATAAAAATAAATTACTAATATTTGAGTGTCAATTCTTATAATTATATAAAATTTAGAGATGGTTATGACATAATGAAAGATAATATGTTTACATATTTAAATATGTATATCTACTATCAAAATGAAAAAAATCTATATTTTTACTGAGCAAGTATATTTGGCCATGTCGGTTGGTCAAGTTGTTCTGTTACGGGGCTAGAGTTTCGACCTAGCCCAACATGCGGTCTTAGTCGATGTTCTTAGATAAACGACTAAGTAAGTTTGAAATCTTTTTTCGGAAGATTAAATTTTTCCAAAACACACAAACATGAGATCGTTTCAAGAGAAAACGAACAAAAGAGAAAAGACAACAAAAACAAAAAAAAAAGCTCTCAAAAACGTAAAAAATATTACATAGTGTTTTTAGAGTAAATGCCAAGTGTATTACTCAAATAATGAATAATTACAATTGAGGTAAGGAGACCTCTATTTATAGTTAAATCCCAATACAATGAAAGGACGAGATCAAATTACACTAATAGTCCAGATCGAAAGTCACCTACCCAATCTACACTAACTAAGAAAACTCCATCACTATAAAATTCTTTCCTTAAGTTTGTGTTTACATTGAGAGATATTCTTATCCTTTAAAATATTCTGTGGTAAGATGTCATTTATTAATTTATCAAATATAATGCACTTGAACTTTTTTTCAGTCTCCAACTATCAAACCAAGTCATGTGGTCTTCTAGGCATTTTTTTTCTTTTTAATTAGGATTGAATTTAAAATTTATTAAAATAAAAAAATCTATACTTTCATTTTATTGCCATACATAACAATACGTGTATTAATATATCTTTTACCATCGGGTTTGGTTTGTAATAATTTTATATAGAAAAGTGATTTATTTGGATTAAAATTTGTTATTATATTAACGTTTACATAGATATTTATTCTTCTAAAATGCTAATATTCATATTTTAAAAAAGAATTGTTTAAAGATCAAACTTGAAATTAATACCAACTTCACCTTACATAAATAAAATAAAAGGAAAGAGCTTGTATTTTTCCAGCTTTCACTTTTGAGTGTGAAAGAATTTCTGGCCAGTGGTCCTCGTCCCCTTTGTCTCTCCGGATTGATCGGGCTAGAAACGGGAAAGAGTATTTAATCTATTTTATAAACAATATGTAGATAATAGAAGAGGAGGGGAAGGAAAATCGGAATGGGAATTGGAATCGGAAGCTGGCAAAGCGGGAGTTGATTGGGTGAGGATCGAAGGAAAGAGTAGATGGGGGCAAGTGGCACTCTCCTCGACGTTTTTCTTGGCTGGTTTCAATGTCGCCATTTTACCATCTCTTCTTTTCCCTCTAATAATAATACTCAAAGCAGCAACGAAAACAAGAATAATATTATCTCGGATGACCATCATTATTCACCATCTCTGACTCACAAACAACAACTCCTCCTTCAAGATTTCGACTATTCTTTCCTCAATCTCATCACAGTTCCCAACCTCCTTATTACTTCCATGGGTTCTCAGAAAAAGGTATTTTCCTTTTCTTTTTTTCATTTTTGAAACAAAATCTTTGGTTTGTATTTTTTTTTTTTTGTGATGAATCCTATAGAAGCACGTTAAAACTGGCCAATTTCTTTGAGAAAGATTGTTTCAGTTTTTTCTTAATAAAAGACACATCATTAATTGATATATCAACGTTCATTTTGATTTATGACATTTAATTTGAATGATGTCTGATGATTCATCCTGTGTTTTAGAGGCTTGGTCTCAAATTTTGGAAAATGATAGCAAATTCCGTTGCTTTTTTCGGGTTGAAAAAGAGAGAGTAATTGATGAATGTTATTCTGATTTAAAAAAAAAAAACAAATTCCAACTTGTATAATATTGGGATATTCCTTTTCCGATCCTTATCATTTTCAGATCATTTTGTTTAATGGAGTACAACTTATGGATAACTATAAGTAATGTAAATTGCCATTAGCATCAGGATAAAGTCAATCCACTGGTATTTTTTAGAATAAGGTGTTTTCTTTCTACTTATTTTCTTCTTTCACACTCAATCTATTATTTCAATGATACCATATAATTTCCCTTAATATCTTCACCAGCATTGTTTTTTTTATTGTATAATTTGGAAACCAAACCAAGTGCATTGCTGTGGAAAAGTAAGGGGCAATGGCCCTTTCAGTATACATGTTTAAATTTATTTATAATGGCTGCTGCGAGGTATGAAGAGAACCTTGTTCCTATCATTTTGGCAGGCTATTAGCAATTGTTATTCAGAGGCTGCATCTAATGATCATAAGGTTACTTACGACAGTTTTCACTTTGCTTTTAGCTAGTGTGCACTTTTACATGTCATTTTCTTTTGTGTTTATTATAGCGTCAGCGACATAATATGTCATTAATCTATCTTTTCAATATGTGCATCTCTTGTTGTCGCACTCCATTTTGTTCCTTGTTTCTGAATAGAACTTTTGGTGTTTCTTAACACAGGGAGGACTTGAAACAGAATTTTTCACTGAATATGGAGAGGGAAGCCAGTATCAAATTCAGGAGATCATTGGGAAAGGAAGTTATGGGGTTGTTGCTTCTGCAATTGATAACCACACAGGTGAAAAGGTCGCAATAAAAAAGATTAATGATGTCTTTGAGCATGTCTCTGATGCAACGCGGATTTTGAGAGAAATCAAGTTGCTGCGGTTGCTTCGGCATCCTGATATCGTAGAAATAAAGCATATTATGCTCCCTCCATCTCGAAGAGAATTCAGAGATATTTATGTCGTTTTTGAGTTGATGGAATCTGATCTACACCAAGTAATTAAGGCCAATGATGACTTGACTCCTGAGCATCACCAGTTTTTCTTATACCAGCTTCTTCGCAGTCTGAAGTATATACACTCAGGTCAGTACTTTTCAGAATGCTCCCCTAACCCTACCTCTTAGTTTTATTTTTATTTTTTTTCCTTCCAATTGCTGCAGCAAATGTATTCCATCGAGATTTAAAACCAAAGAACATCCTTGCTAATGCTGACTGTAAGTTGAAGATATGTGATTTTGGGCTTGCACGGGTGTCATTTAATGATGCCCCATCAGCGATTTTTTGGACTGTATGTTGTTCTTTCATGAAATCTTGAAGCTTCTGCATTCATCTTTCCTTAGTACTAATCGAAGGCTTAATTTACTTTTAACCCCCCCCCCCCTCTGAATTACATAGGGCAAGACTTGAAAAAAGGTTGTGCTAACTAATCTAACTTATTTAATCCGTCCAGGACTATGTAGCAACCCGTTGGTATCGTGCTCCTGAACTCTGTGGATCCTTTTTCTCCAAAGTAAGTTCTTTTAGTCTTCTATATATTAGGTTTTTCATCTTTATATTCTTATTTCCAGTTGTTGAGATCACTAAAAAAGTAGGAGATATATATATTTTTTTGGTAACCTAGTCATTGTATGTATATATATTTCTTTGATTTCTCAAAATATTTTCATTCTCCTGGTCTTCCCCTTCTACTTTCTATGGAGCAGTTATTGTTGGTATTTAATATTTATCCAGAGTAAAACTTGTTTGGACTGTTGCTCATGAGTTATACTGTTTGAACTTTGATTTCAATTTTACTTGGCAGTAAAACCACAGTAGGTATTTTCGTTTACTTTTTGATGGATTCGATTTTCCTTTAACATCCTCTGTGCATATACACAATTCTTCACTGTGTAATTTGATGTTGTCTGTAGCACGTTTGAGTGAAGTTCTTGGAATGGTTTAATTCTAACTTTTCATCTTTGAAGTAGTCCATGTTGGATTCCTTTGAACTTTTTTTTGTGAAAGGAGAGGGGGGCCTCGTTAAAAAACCCCTCGGGGAGGGGGAAAAGAGTGCCCAGCTAAACTATATTCATAAATAAAATCCATGCCAAAGTTATTACAAATTAATACCTACCTACCATACCCCCTTCACAAGAGCAATACATCAAGTACCTTCAAATTAATACCTACCATAACTATGAAGGGAGGGGAGATCCAATAAAAATACCTAACCAACAGAATGAATCAATGCCAATTCCAACTAATGATCAATACTGAAATGCACATCGAGATAACAACTCATATACAGATAACACCAGACCATCCAAATTTCCAAATAAGGAGTTTGCTGCATTATCTATAACTTAGCTGTCAGCCATTTCTGTAATCGTCGTTTAATATTTCTTTTCTACTCATCATGTTCTAGGGGAAAGTCTTGAAGCTAATCTTGCAGCTTTAAGAATATGTAATTTTACTGCAATATGGAATAATAAAGTTAATACCTGGAAGTTGTTAAAGGTCCTTTTAATCAAAAGGTTCATTCTCTGTGTGGTCAAATCAATTCTCTTCTAATTAAGCTAATGGAATTGATCATATAAGCAAAGGCTAGGAGCTAAAGAAAAATATTGTGCACTCTTCTTTAGTTCCATATGTGTTCAGATATGGTTTTATGTCATGCTCTATTATCATGAATATTTAGGCACTTTCAATGTTATTAGTGCACCTATCATTGTCCACGGGCCTTTTTGTTGATCATGAATATTTAGGCACTTTGAACATGAGAAGTGCAGCATCTGAAATTTCATTTCCTTTTTGATGTATAATAATTGTATTGAATATGTTTTATTAGGCTATAATTATAATGCCCAAGTCATTAATCTTTTTGTAGTACACTCCTGCAATTGATATGTGGAGTATAGGATGCATATTTGCTGAGATACTTACAGGAAAACCACTATTTCCTGGAAAAAATGTGGTGCATCAATTGGATCTCATGACCGATATGCTTGGCACTCCCTCTCCTGAATCCATATCAAGGGTTAGTTATCTTGTTTTCTTATATTCAACTTTATATGACTTCAACCTGACGCTGATTTCAAGCTTTGTTACTGAGATTCTAATCTATAATGATCACTCACTGTGCTTAATTGATCATGTCCTGGCAGATTAGAAATGAAAAGGCAAGGAGGTACCTTAGTAGCATGCGTAAAAAGCCACCAGTTCCTTTCTCACAGAAGTTCCCTAATGTGGATCACTTGGCTCTTCGCCTGCTTGAGCACTTACTTGCATTTGATCCAAAAGATCGTCCCTCAGCTGAAGAAGTAAAATTGAGAAATTCTAGGATTTAATATTTTTCAAAAGCACTAAAACGTAAACAAAGTGTGCATACAAGAGATAACCCTGAAATTTACAGAAAAAGGTGTTTCTCGCTCACATTTTTTATATTCAGAAATCATAAAGGATATCCTTCCTATATGATTGAAATCCATGAAGGGATGATCTTGAATGCGCCTTCTTATGATTTGATGTAGTCAGCGTCATTTCATCAAGATATGATAATTCCTCACCATTGACATTAAATCAAATATGAATGATAATTCTGCCAGTTAGATCCTGACTCACAAGCTTCTGATATTCCTAATGGTGATGTTCTATGCTGGCAGGCATTAGCTGATCCATACTTTTATGGTTTAGCAAATGTGGATCGCGAACCATCCACTCAACCTATTTCGAAATTAGAATTTGAGTTTGAGAGAAGGAAATTGGCAAAAGATGATGTTAGAGAGCTGATTTATCGAGAGGTACCTCCACATTTGTTGCTTTGGTATTATCTGGTTTTTATTTATCATGTAGCTTAACAAATTTGTGGCTTAACAGATATTAGAGTATCATCCCCGGATGCTGCAGGAGTATCTCCGCGGTGGGGATCAGACCAGCTTCATGTACCCAAGGTTAGACAACATTTAATATTTCAAGTTAGATTTAACTTCACTCATACGGTCATCTGTTTATAATATGTGAATAACAATATGTAATTCTGGTTTAATAATCTTTGTTATGAGTTTCTTGAACATGCAAACTGTCTTTCATTTCTCCATTGTCTTTGAAATGGTTAGCTGCTTAAAACTATGTGATTTTCTTCTTCTTAGGATCTGTAAGCATGAGAACATATTTTGTAAACCCGAACGCATATGAGTACTCATGTTTGGTCTGATCAAACACTAACCAAACTAAAATTATTTACATCTGTCAGGTATACCCTTTAGTATCATTAGCTTTGTACTTTATCAGCATGGTAAACCTGACAAATCTTACGAGCTTTTAACTTTTGTTGCTTAATATGATGTCTAAGATTGTCCTTGTACAATTTAGATCCAGTTTAGTAAAGTAATACTTTCTGAGTGGTTTCGTAGATCAAATCCTCATTTCAAGTTATGTAGTGCTGAAGTGAAATATAAGGGAAAATAGTCTAGAAATTCTAAATTCCAGTTGAAAACATTTGCTTCTAGCATCGCAATTAACGCTATTCTTCTCTCTCTTTTTTTCCAATCAAATAGTGGCGTTGATCGATTCAAGCGACAATTTGCACATTTGGAGGAACATTATGGTAAAGGTGAAAGAAGTACTCCACTTCTAAGACACCATGCTTCTTTGCCTAGGTATGCTTCATAAAAATTTAAGGAATCATGTTAGTTCCACAATCCCCCACCCCTCAAAATCTGTCTGTCTAGTTCATGTGTCATATTTCAATTTGCCTGAATATCATCTTTTCAGAGAGCGAGTTCCTGCTCCCAAGGATGAGAATGATCATCTAGATGGTGGGAATAATGCAGCTTCAATATTGCAAGATGGTTCAGAAAACTCTAGTGCCCGTAGCTTATTGAAGAGTGCTAGCATTAGTGCCTCCAAGTGCGTTGATGTGAAAGAAAAAAATGATGCTGAGGTAGACATCTATTCTCTAAACCTGTCTGACAAACTAACATCGGCTTAGCATGAAAAGAAAACCATTAATGTTAATGCTTCAGCTGTCAACCGACAAGCCATTCTTGATGCAAGAACCAAATGAATGTTATATGTGGCTCTGTTATGTACACCGTATTTATTTTCCATGCTGCAGGGTAATGCTGATGAAGTCGCTGATGAGATGGTTGATGGCTTGTCTGAGAAGGTTGCAACTCTTAATGCTTGATACAAACTTCCAATCGGCCTTTGAAGGATATAGTCGGCTTGGTGTGTTACTCATTTTTGCCCTAACCGTTCGGAAGAGGTTAATTCATTGTGATTTGCACCAAACCCTTTCCTTTTTGTTCACCCTCTCCGGACAGAAGCAACGACGGAGCTGTGTTATAGCTAGGGGAACAACCCCCCCCCCCCAATTTTAATTTATTTAGACTTTGCCCCTTTAATTTTCTATAACTTTGTACTTTGCCCCCTTAAGTTTGATTTCTGGCTCCGTCCTTGGACAGAAGCTAACAATAGGATGACAACAACATTCACAGTGCAGAGAAGGATTCACCTGTGATGTTGCTCTATTTACATTTGAAGCAAAAGATGTATTTGTTCTATTGTGAATTTCAGAAATGCCATGTAAGGGAGTAAGAGTTTTGATTTTAAAGAGAGAAAAGAAAAGAAAACACTGTATACTATTTCCATTTTTAATCAACGTGGTGCTTATGTCGTAATTTCAAGTGCTCGTATTGATTTATGAAGAAATCGAGCCCAATTGTGATGTCTAGTGTTCCTGCATGGACAAAGACAAACTCTTTATGGTTCAAAGCAGCTGCAATGGTGATAATGCTGCAATTTTGATGACTTGATTGGGAATCTGCAATGTTCCCATTCCTTTTCTCTAAAAAGGGGCAAGATGATTATTCATCAAGTGATGTCCAAGAAAGTGTTGATTGTATTTGTCTACACTAATCTAAGATTTTATTTGAAAGGTACACTAATCTAAGTTTCTTGTGTAGGGTTGGTCGATTTGCAGGTTTGACAGCCAAACACACAAGTCTAATTAATAATTATGCCGTGTTACATGAAATTTAAAATATTAATAAACTCTTTTGAACTGTACAGCTGATTTAATACTGTCATTTTAACTACGTGCGAAACATAATTATATAAAACTTCATAATAATAAATC
>JAGYYJ010001618.1:0-123335 GCA_019671005.1 Hibiscus mutabilis | reverse complement strand
GCATGTCAAATGGGTATTACAGTGGACCCGTTGGAATTTTTCCGAGTAAAAATTTTAGAAAATGAGGTTAATCTATATAATCATATTCAAAAGCCCATAATCAAATATATTAACTATTAAAATATGATTTAATCTAATTTTTCGGCCGTTTTGTTGGGGTTTAAGGCATGTATGTCTAAATGGGCTTCATATTGGACCCGTTGGAATTTTAACCAATAAAAAGTTTTTGAAATTGAGGTTAACTATATAATCATATTAAAAAGCCCATAATCAAATATTTTAACTCATAAATTTTGATTTAATCTTATCTTGTGGCCGTTTTGTTGGTTTAAGGCGTGTATGTCTAAATGGGCTTTACAGTGGACCCATTGCAATTTTAACCGAGTAACAAGTTCTGAAAATGAGGTTAAGCTATACAATCATGTTTAAAAGCCCATAACTAAATATTTTAAATCTAAAATGTGATTTAATTTTTTTCTTCAGCTATTTTTTAGGGTTTAAGGCGTGCATGTCTAAATGGCTTTACAATGGACCCGTTGGAATTTTAACCGAGTAAAAAGTTCTAAAATTCAGGTTAAGCTGTATAATCATGTTCAAAAGCCCATAAATAAATATTTTACATTATAAAATTTGATTTTATCTTATTTTTTGACAGTTTTGTTGGGATTTAAGGCATGCGTGTCTAAAAATTTGTGAAAATGAGGCTAAGCTGTATAATCATATTCAAAATTCCATAATCAAATATTTTAACTCATAAAATATGATTTAATCTTATTTTTTTTGTTTTGTTGGGGTTTAAGACATGCATGTCTAAATAGGCTTCACAATGGACCCGTTGGAATTTTACCCGAGTAAAAAGTTTTTGAAATTGAGGTTAAGCTATATAATCATTTTCAAAAGCCCATAATCAAATATTTTAACCCATAAAATTTGATTTAATCTTATTTTGTAGCCATTTTGTTGGGTTTAAGGCGTGCATGTTTAAATGGGCATTACAGTGGATTCTTGGAATTTTAACCTAGTAAAAAATTTAAAATCGAGGTTAAGCTATGTAATCATATTCAAAATCCCATAATCAAATATTTTATCTCATAAAATTTGATTTAATCTTATTTTGTGGTCGTTTTGTTGCGTTTAAGGCGTGATTGTCTAAATCGTCCTTACAGTGGACCCTTTGAAATTTTAACCCAATAAAAATTTCTAAAAATGAGGTTAAGCTATATAATCATGTTCAAAAGCCCATAACTAAATATTTAAGTCATAAAATTTGATTTAATCTTATTTTTCGACCGTTTTGTTGGGGTTTAAGGCGTGCATGTCTAAATGGGCTTTATAGTGGTCTCGTTGGATTTTTAACCGAGTAACAAGTTCTAAAATTGAGGTTCAGCTGTATAATCTTGTTCAAAATCCCATAACTAAATATTTTAATTCACAAATTTTGATTTAATCTTATTTTTCGGCCATTTTGTTGGTGTTTAAGGATTGCATGCCTAAATGGGCTTTCTAGTGGACTCATTGATATTTTAACCAAGTAAAAATTTCTAAAATTGAGGTTAAGCTATATAATCATATTCAAAATCCCATAATCAAATATTTTAACTCATAAAATTTGATTTAATCTTATTTTGAGGCCGTTTTATTGGGTTTAATGCGTGCATGTCTAAATGGGCTTTATAGTGGACCCGTAGGTATTTTAACTGAGTAAAAAGTTCTGAAAATGAAGTTAATCTATATAATCATATTCCAAAGCCCATAATCAAATATTTTAACTCATAAAATTTGATTTAACCTTATTTTGTTGCCGTTTGTTGGGGTTTAAGGCATGCATGTCTAAATGGGCTTCTCAGTAGACTCGTTGGAATTTTAACCGAGTAAAAAGTTTTTAAAATTGAGGTTAAGCTATATAATCATATTAAAAAGCCCATAATCAAATTTTTTAACTCATAAAATTTGATTTAATCTTATTTTGTGGCCGTTTTACCGGGTTTAAGGCATACATGTTTAAATGCGCTTTACAGTGGATCCGTTGGAATTTTAACCGAGTAAAGAGTTATAAAATTGAGGTTAAGCTATATAATCATATTCAAAAGCCCATAATAAAAATATTTTAACTCATAAAATTTGATTTAATCTTATTTTGTGGCTGTTTTGTTGGGTTTAAGGCGGGTATGTCTAAATTGGTTTTACAATGGACCCATTGGAATTTTAACCGAGTAAAAATATCTGAAAATGAGGTTAAGCTATATAATTATATTCAAAAGCCCATAACTAAATATTTTAAGTCATAAAATGTGATTTAATCCTTTTTTTTCGGCCGTTATGTTGGGGTTTAAGGCGTGTATGTCTAAATGGGCTTTACAATGGACCCATTGGAATTTTAACCGAGTAAAAAGTTCTAAAATTGAGGTTAAGCTGAATAATCGTGTTCTAAAGCCCATAAAAATATTTTAAGTCATAAAATTTGATTTAATCTTATTTTGCGGCCATTTTGTTGAGTTTAAGGCGTGTAAGTCTAAATGGGCTTTACAGTGGACCCGTTGGAATTTTAACCTAGTAAAATTTTCTAAAAATGAGGTTATGCTATATAATCATGTTCAAAAGCCCATAGCTAAATATTTTAACTCATGAAATTTGATTTAATCTTATTTTGTGGTCATTTTTTGGGGTTTAAGACATGTCTAAATGAGCTTTACAGTGGACTCGTTGGATGTTTAACCAAGTAAAAAGATCTGAAATTGAGGTTAAGCTATATAATCATATTCAAACACCCATAATAAAATATTTTAACTCATGAAATTTTCTTTAAATCTTATTTTGTGGCCGTTTTGTTAGGTTTAAGGCGTGCATGTCAAAATGGGCTTATAGTGGACCCGTTCGAATTTTAACCGAGTAAAAAGTTCTAAAATTGAGGTTAAGCTGTATAATCATATTCAAAAGCTCGTAACTAAATTATTTAAGTCATAATATTTGATTTAATCTTATTTTTCGGATGTTTTGTTGGGGTTTAAGGCTTGCATGTCTAAATGGGCTTCATAGTGGACAATTTGGAATTTTAACCGGGTAAAAAAATTTTGAAATTGAGGTTAAACTATATAACCATATTCAAAAGCCCATAATCAAATATTTTAACTCATAAAATTTGATTTAATCTTATTTTATGGCCTTTTTGTTGGCTTTAAGGCGTGCATGTCTAAATGGGTTTTACAGTGGACCCGTTGAAATTTTAACCGAGTAAAAATTTATTGAAATGAGGTTAAGCTATATAATCATGTTCAAAAGCCCATAAATAAATATTTTAAGTCATAAAATGTGATTTGATCTTTTTTGGCCTTTTTTCTTAGGTTTAAGGCGTGCATGTCTAAATGAGCTTTACAATGGACCCGTTGGAATTTTAACCTAGTAAAAAGTTCTAAAATTGAGGTTAAGATGTATAATCTTGTTTAAAATCCCATATAAAATATTTTAAGACAAAAAATTGATTTAATCTTATTTTGTGGCCATTTTGTTATGGTTTATGACGTGCATGTAAAAATAGGCTTTACAGTGGACTCGTTGGAATTTTAACCGAGTAAAAGTTCTAAAATTGAGGTTAAGCTGTATAATCATGTTCAAAAGCCTATAATCAAATATTTTAACTCATAAAATTTGATTTAATCTTATATTGTGGTCATTTTGTTGGGTTTAAGGCGTGCATGTCTAAATGGGCTTGATAGTGGACCAGTTAGAATTGTAACCGACTAAATTTTTTAAAAATAAGATTAAGCTATATAATCATATTCAGAAGCAAATAATCAAATATTTGAACTCAAAAAATATGATTTAAACTTATTTTTCGGCCGTTTTGTTGGGATTTATGGTATCATCACTCATTTTTGTCCATATTATAAATATTATAATGTTATTATTAAATTATAGTAACTATTATATGTGTGTATATTTACATGTATATGTATGGCATATGTTTGTCGTATGTATATATATTAATATTATAGTTATTATTTGGGCTAAAGGAAGCATATCACGTAATAATAATATATATATATATATGTACATAATATTTATTGTCAGTCCAGTTAAAAATATCCAATATTACAACCCAATACCCTATCTATTACAAAGGCCGTTTGGCCCAAAAATTAAATAACCCTAGGATATCTGATAATTTCCTCTCTTATGCTACAGCCGCCAAGGGATCTGAGAGAAAGATCCAGAACTTCCACGTACGTGTACCGGCCACCGCCGCGACTGCTGGCCTCTCCGCCACGTGGCCGCTCTGCCAGATATCCCACGCCGCCGTACGCTGCCCAATACACCGGCTCTCAACCACCATCATGCAAAACCGAAAACCAAGCAAGATCAGATCTAAGGCATGGGCAAAACTCAAATCAAACAGTTTAGATTAGGTTTTATTATTATTATGCATGTACTATACTCGGATATAAGAATCTGGACAAATCATCTGTAACCAGTTTTATCAAGAGCAATAAAAAAACCAAACCCTCAAGTTTCAGAGGTAATTTTCTCTCTTTTCTTTCATTTCGAATAAAAAAATAACAAAACAAACAACCAAAAAATAAATACAAAGAAGAGATTAGGGTTTACCTTGGCCGGTCTCAAGCCGCTGCTGCCGTAGGTGGACGCCAATGAACATGCACCGGTTTGTTTATTAGATCTAGGTTTTTTCGTTTAGGGTTAGGTTTTAAAGAAATGGTTTCGATTTTAGTTTTTGATTCGGGTTTCGATGTTTCAAAAAAAGGGGGGATGATTTCCCAGAATCCAGCGCCGGAGATGTCGGCGCACGGTGGCGCTCCACCGGATTTTGAAAAATCACCAGCAGTTCTGGGTTTGAAAGGGCCGGAGTTCATCTCGAATTTTAGTGAAACCTTAAAGGTTTTCTCTTTTTTTTAGTTTTTTTTATCCAAAATGATTTAAAAAAAAAATTGGTAACATTTATACGCGCCATTTAAAATCAAAATGGGATAATTGATCTTTTAAATCCCTCCGTCCCAATCGTTTTTGCTACGCATTCCCTCCAATTTTCATCACTTTCATTTCGGTCACCTATTTTATAAGTCAACCATATCTCCTAATTTTGGCCACTATGTTTTGTTTTTGTTTCATTTTAGTCCCGGGATCAGTGGGTAAATTCCCCATTTAATCACTCTTTTATTTGGTTTAATTGCTCATATGTCCAGTTCTTTTCTTTCTTTAAATTAAGTATATTTATATTTTATATGTATGTTATGTATATACGTAATACATATATATACATATATTTGTATTATTAGTATATTATATATATTATCATTATTATCTTATAATATGCTATGTATTATATAAGTCAATACTTTATGTATTATATGTATATACATATTAGAGTTATTAGTAATATATTACGTATTTAAGTTTTAAGTTTATATGTATGTTATGTATATACGTAATACATATATATACATATATTTGTATTATTAGTATATTATATATATTATCATTATTATCTTATAATATGCTATGTATTATATAAGTCAATACTTTATGTATTATATGTATATACGTATTAGATTTAGTAGTAATATATTACGTATTTAAGTTTTAAGTTTATATGTATGCATACATATTGAGCCACATTTCACTTATTATATATATTTATTACTTTGGCATATTTTTAGTATATATAATATGTTACCATTAGTTATATTTTGTCTTTATACGTATTAATACGACGCTTTTGCATATGTATTTCATTTATATGTTATTATATGTTATCTATACCACACATTTATTTTTATATACACATATATTATATATATATTATACTATATTTATCATTTTGTTATATTTGATGAATGTATCATACGTATTTTAATTTTATATGTTCTATATGTTAATATATATTACATATTATAGTATATATTCTATTTATTTATGTGTATACGACTATAATTATGTTGTTGATGTTTATTTGTTAATGTCTTTTCTTTTATCTATACTTGTATTTATTATTCAATTATTATGTTTTATTTAAATTTGCATATCGGATATATTAACTGTTCAATGCGGTGCTCCTTTTTTCGACGGTAAATTTGGCTACTAGTCTAAGACGTAGATGGTAATTTTCGTTTATCCCTCGAATACTGGAGCCCTTAAAATTTACTCAAACATATAACCCAATTTTTAATTTGATCGTCACTTTAACCTGTAAAATTCAATATTAATAAAGCGGTAATTATATTTTTTTTGTACCAATTTTTGGACGGTGTGGGGGTGTTAGTCCTTCCCCATCCGTGACCAACTTCCGGACCAAATTTTTTTGAATCTCTAGTTTTGTTTTATAGTGTCTGGTCTACCCCTTTTAAAATGATTGATGGCGACTTCCTCGTTTAATATTTTTAACACCCCTATTTATTTACTCCCCTCAATTTTATTTTAAAATACACACTTTTTCAAAATTCCCTTTCTTAAAAACATTTTCCCAATTTTTTTTAAAAAAAACCAAAAATAGAAACTCGAAAATTTTAATTTTTTAAAAGGTCGCTACAGCTTGGCGACTTCGCTGGGGATAAATTTTTTGTTTTAACAAAAATAGAGTCAGGCATTTTTTTTGAAAATATGTTACCGCTTTATTAATATTAAAAATTGTGAGTTAAAGTGACGATTGAACTAATATTTGTTTTTAAGTGCGAGTTTATTTTAACGCATTTAAAATTTGGCATATAAATCTACTTCTCTAAGTTAGGGGAAAATGCTATTGCTTTCGAGGGGATATCATTCCCCCATATGGGCCTAGCAAGTACCTTTAGAGCTCTACTACTTTATGCTTTTGAGGGAATATCGTTTCTTCGTATGGGCATAGAGGAATGGGTCCCTCTGAATTGAACCCGATTAAAAGGAGCCTATAATGGGTGATGACCGGGGGCCTTGCTACCCTTAGTAGGGGACATGTAGGACAATTCGGGTACCTTTTAGCACCAAAACTGCATATAGAGAACATAGAAAACCCACCCCTTTAAAGCCATGTAGATACCCTAGGTGTTATTCGATGCTTTGTTTAATCTTTCTATTTTATTTCTTTATTTACATATTTTATTTGGCACTAACTTATTTCTTTTTAAGTCTTATTTTGGTTTTACATTTTTATTCGCTTCTACATTATATAATGAAAGGGTTGATTCTCAAGTTGGTACCTAAAAGCGGTCACGCCAAATAAAGGTGTCATTCATAGCTCTTCATCCATTTATTAACTTAAAGATATAAAAGGGATCGAGGTCTTTTTATCTGCTTGAAACAATCGAGGAGTTAGAAGAATCGAAGCCCCCTATAGAAGAACATGTTTTATTTTCTGTAATGAGAACCTTTTTATATTTGATGAAAGTTGTTCTAGGGTGATCATCTATGGAATTAACACCTTTATTTGCATTCATACCATATCATAACATGGTGATGATTCGAGAGTTGTCCAATTTAGAAGACATTCGAGATAGGAGAGATGTATGTGATGCTATGAGCGATAATGCTACAATATCAGATTGGACCGAACGAGGACAAGTAAAAAATAGTTCAACTATGAGGCATATGTTAGAGTCATAGACGGTATAACTCGGACATAGAGGCAGATCCTCACCGAATCCAGTAGGGGCCTACGAGAATTTTACATTAAACCCTTTATTATATCTGAAAGTCTTGATTTAAACCTCCAAAACTTTCAAGGATTTTAAATAAGTTCCTTTAAGCTGGATTGTCAAGATCTAGCTTGCTTGGACGCATTGTTCAAGGTTCATTTGGACTCGAATTTAACAAAGAAGAGACTCTTGTCTGCATTTTACCTGCACCAGTTAATGGTCTTCCCAAAAGCTCCGAAGTACATAGATTGTACCGCCGCAAATCCTTAGAGTAACATACGTGGAGGATGATGGGTGTGCCTATCGGTTCAAAGATGACATTAAGACATGGAGTTCAATTTGTGCTCCCCAAAGTCAAGATCTCAAGAAAAGAAGCCAATCGTTATCTGTAAGTCATTTTCAGCTTCTAGCAATAATACATCTACTCCGACAATTTAGGTTGCTTCATACATTTTTATGACGCAACTAATCATGATATTAATATTATCAAAGTCTCTAATTTTTAAAGCATTCATGTGTAGTCATTGCATTATTTTTTGTTGCCACTAGAGAGATGAGCCTCACTCTTGGATTTCCATTTTCCAGATCCATTGACCCATTCTTTTTCTCCCCACTTCTTCATAATCATCCGACAATCCAAAAAAAACTCACAAATATACTTTTTTCATAGCCTTCCACTAAAGTGAGCACTATCACCTCCAAAACTTTCACTACCAGCCTCATATCCATTCATCACCAAATTACTCAGCCATACATACCCACCGCCTCAAGTTTGTCACCATATCATCTTCAAAACTATCATAATTTGGACCTGAAATGCCACTGCTCAAGGAGAAAGTTCAAATCAGTGAGGCATCTGAAAGCCACCCTTTAAATTTGAGAGCAAACCTTGGACGTGATCATGTTGGGGTTGGCAAGTCCAACAAAAATGTTGACTTAACGTGCTTAAACACGGTAAAGTTTAAGACAATGGTTAATTCAAATATCCATCAAAAATCCATTTTTACGAATGGTCAAAGGAAAATAAATCCTTTGGAAAAATCCATTTTCATGATTGGTATAAACTGATTGTACCCAGGGGAATGCTACAGCTAGCCCGAAACAAAAGGCTACCGGTAAAGGCAACTCAAAATTGTTGATCCCTGTGCATTTGGGGAAAATGCAAAAGAAATCTATGAGTTAAGCTGTAGATTTTTTTTTCAAATGTCAGAGTGTAGTCATTTTTGTCATAATGAAAATTTTATTTTGTTATTTAGAAAATATTTTTTGCATTCTTTGATTTTTATATATTTCATTCATTGTTATGGGATATTTTTGTCTTCCTATACGTATCTGTACCTATTTTTTAGAAACCCAAATATTAACTGCAAAAGTAACTTTAATTTCGAGTAGCTTATATTTAGGGGAAAACAAATACTGCAAGGACACTGCAAATGTGAACATCTTTTGTTCTATTTAGGCAGATGAGAGGAACAAAACTAATGTTCAGGTAATGGGCAGATCCCATTGAGTGAATTCCCCTCTCAGGCATTTGTCGTTCAAGGTTCTTGAATCGAGTGTTGACCCTAAATTTCTACCCTCTGAAGACTATTTTGATATTCATGTATGGGATGACGAGTGGCATTCCTTCACTCCTTTTCACAAATAAGAAAAATATCAATTTGATGTCCCCCTTTGAGCCTGATCGTTTCTTTTCGTTAGAACCCAAATCAAGGATCACCCTCACACTGGGGGCAAAGAGGACGAGGATTTTGTTCGTGAATCGAAGTCACCCAGTTTTAACCACATCACAAAGATAGTGCTTCATGAATAAGTTCAAGAAATAAGGATTGACTTACTTGATACGAAGACCAGAGAAACATCAAAATAAGCTGATAAGAGAAATTTTTGTTCGAAAGGACTGGCTACACCAAATTAAAAGTTTGCCAACGAGAAACTTGAAACAATGAAGATTAAAAGCACCAAGTCAGAAAGTGCAATAAAGGACATTAAAGCCTTGAAGATTTAATTACAGTTGAATAAAAGCGCATCAACATTCATTCAAGATGCCAGCTACACGAGAAGAGGAAATGAACTATAGGGTGGAAACCCAAAAATGGGCAGTCCAGAGCGATCCAAGAAATAAATCAAAGAAGTTATTTTCATTTGAGCACATTTCGATCAACAAGTACAGAAAATATATGATCCTTGGTTTTATCACCCTTAAACACTTATTTGGGCCTTTATATCCTTTCTTTCATAACCGTGAGCCATAGCCTACATTACAAGCCAATAAAGACCATTTCGATCATATGTGGATATCTGAGTTGGATAATTTTGTCTTCAGATCACATCCCGCCTTTAAGGGTTAACCTTTCTTCAAGGAACGACAAGCTTCAAGTGCCTGATCGACACCTAAATAAGGGAATGACGGACATGGTGAGTTAGTGAGGTCAAGAGAGCCACTTAATTGGGATAGAAATTAGGTATGGGAAATGTTCCTTTTAGAAACCTAATAGCCCATAAGGGACTTCACGTGAGCGTGTGTCACTGCAACCCTCGCGGTCCTTTAAACATATGCTCCACTTGGTTTAAGCTTTGTCAAATCGAAACAAATGCACTATTGCACTTAACATTTGGGTGTCTAATTTTGATCTCATTTTTACAAATGCAGTTTTCTAAATTAATTTTCTAGCTCATCTTCATAAGTTTTTGAATTGAAATGACCATAAAGCATTTCCCCCTAAATTTTGAAAATAAGGTTGACTTTACACAATATTTTGACACAAGATAAAAAAAAACTCATTTTCATAGTTTTTGCATTGAATAAGTTTAAGACATTTTTACCCTAACAGTTGAAAACGGGGCAAAACTCTACATCACGGATTCAAGAATAAAAAATTAGCGGGACGCCATTTGTCCACATACTGAGCTTATTTATACATGGGAGTCCAAATCAATATGGACCAAAGAGGGTACAGAGCCTAAAATTTTACTGCTAGTTCGAAGAGAACAAAAGTGAACAACAAAATTTTGGGGCAAATTTTGTTGGGGCAAGAAGATGGCCAATCCATGGCAGAGACATTTCAGAACCAAGACTCACAAACATTAAGTTGAGCAAGATATGAAGTAGCAATCCGAAGTGGGAACCTGAAAAAGCTATGGACAAGGATATTTGTAAAGATTTGAACACGACTTTAAAGTGGGTTATGTTTGCTGCAGAAAGATCTTTAAAAGAAGAAACCTTGATCTTTCTTGAAGACGAGCTCACCCAAGTGGTCCTTAATTTACATCATTCACGCATCATGAGTAATTAGACATCTTTAAGTTAGGGGTATGCTAACCCACATCATTAATTTATTTTGGTCATTTTCAGAAAAATCATTAAAAACATTTCAATTGAGGAATGAAGAATTTCAAATGAGAAGAACAACTTCAGACCTCGGAGAATGAAGAATTTCAAATGAGAAGAACAGCTTCAGACTCCAAACTTTAGCAGAAGAATGAAGAATTTCAAATGAGAAGAACAACTTCAACCTTCGACATCAATTGAGGAATGAAGAATTTCAAATGAGAAGAACAACTTCAGACTTCAGAGAATGAAGAATTTCAAATGAGAAGAACATCTTCAGACTCTAAACTTTAGTAGAAGATTGAAGAATTTCAAATGAGAAGAACAACTTCAACCTTCGACATCAATTGGGGATTGAAGAATTTTAAATGAGAATAACAGCTTCAGACTCCAAACTTTAGCAGAAGATTGAAAACTTTCAAATGAGAAGAACAGCTTCAACCTTCGACATCAAATTGAGGAATGAAGAATTTCAAATGATAAGAACAACTTCAGACCTCAAAGAATGAAGAATTTCAAATGAGAAGAAAACCTTCAGACTCCAAACTTTAGCAGAAGATTGGAGAATTTCAAATGAGAAGAACAACTTCAACCTTCGACATCAATTGAGGAATGAAGAATTTAAAATTAGAAGAACAGCTTCAGACCTCGGAGAATGAATAATTTCAAATGAGAAGAACAGCTTCAGAATCCAAACTTTAGCAGAAGATTAAAGAATTTCAAATGAGAAGAACAGCTTCAACCTTCGACATCAATTGAGGAATGAAGAATTTCAAATGAGAAAAACAGCTTCAGACCTCAGAGAATAAAGAATTTCAAATGAGAAGAACAGCTTCAGACTCCAAACTTTAGTAGAAGATTGAAGAATTTCAAATAAGAAGAACAACATCAACCTTCAACAATTTTAATTAAGGAATGAAGAATTTCAAATGAGAAGAACATCTTCAAACCTCGGAGAATGAAGAATTTCAAATGAGAAGAACAGCTTCAGACTGCAAACTTTATTAGAAAATTGAAGAATTTCAAATGAGAAGAACAACTTCCAGCTTCGAGCAACCAGTAAGACCTTCAGTGCATGGGTCAAGCATCTGTAAAACCTTCAGGGCAGGGTGATTCGGGCAAGGAAGACCTTCAGTGCATGGCTTTAATATAGTTCGAGCATATATAAGACCTCCAGTGCAGGGTGATTCGAGCAACCAGTAAGACCTTCAGTGTATGGTGTTATGATCTTCAGACCATCAGTAAGACCTCAAGTGCTTGATGATTTGGAGAAATTAGTGTCGTCTGGGCATTAGTAAGACCCTCAGCGCGTGGTGATTCGGGCAATTATCAATACTTTCGCTGCATAACTCCGAGATTTCAGAGCCATCAGTAGGACCTTCAGTGCGTGGTGATTCGAGATCAAAACAGGGAAGTAGGAAAAAAATGAGTGCTTTTGGTCTTTGCTTTGCTCTTGTTCCACAAGAACAAGCAAAAATGGACAGCTGTCATCACTCATTTTTGTCCATATTATAAATATTATAATATTATTATTAAATTATAGTAACTATTATATGTGTGTGTATATTTATATGTATATGTATGCATATGTTTGTCGTATGTATATATATTAATATTATAGTTATTATTATTTGTGCTAAAGAAAATAGATCATGTAATAATAATATATATATATGTGTGTGTACATAATAATTAATGTCAGTCCAGTTAAAAATGTCCAATATTACAACCCAATACCCTATCTATTACAAATGCCCGTTTGGCCCAAAAATTAAATAGCCTAAACCTTAGTATATTTGATATTTTTCTCTCTTATGCTACAACCACCAAGGGATCTGAGCCTTTGGCTCAGATCTGATCCAACGGTCTAGATCCAGCCAAGAGAAAGATCCAGAACTTCCACGAGCGCGTACCGGCCACCGCCGCGACTGCTCAACTTCGCCACGCGCCCGAATGCTCTTCTCTCCACCACGTGGCCACTCTGCCGGATATCCCGCACCACCGTACGCTACCCCATACACCGGTTCTCAACCACCATACATGCAAAACTGAAAACCACGCAAGATCAGATATAAGGCATGGGCAAAACTCAAATCGAACAGTTTAGATTAAGTTTTATTATTATTATGCATATACTATCCTCGGATATAAGAATCCAAACAATTCATTTATAACCAGTTTTATCAAGAGCAATAAAAAACCAAACCCTCAAATTTCAGAGGTAATTTTTCTCTCTTTTCTTTCATTTCGAAAAAAAATAACAAAACAAATAACTAAAAAAATAAATACAAAGAAGAGATTAGGGTTTACCTTGGCCAGTCTCAAGCCGCTGCTGCCGTAGGTGGTTGAGGAAGGTGCACCAATGAACATGCACCTGTTTGTTTACTAGAACTAGGTTTTTTCGTTTAGGGTTAGGATTTTAAAAAAAATGGTTTCAATTTTAGTTTTTGATTCAGGTTTTGGTGTTTTAAAAAAAGGGGGATGGTTTCCCAGAATCTGGAGCCGGTGACGGTGGCGCATAGTGGCACTCCACCGGATTCTGAAAAATCATCGACGGTTATGGGTTTGAAGGGGTAGAGTTCATCTGGAATTTCATAGAAACCTTAAAGGTTTTCTCTTTTTTTTTATAGTTTTTTTATCCAAAATGATTTTAAAAAAATTGTAACATTTATACCCGCCATTTAAAATCAAAATGGTATAATTGAATCTTTTAAATCCCTCCGTCCCAATCGTTTTTGCTCCGCATTCCCTCCAATTTTCATCGCTTTCATTTCAGTCACCTATTTTATAAGTCAGCCATATCTCCTAATTTTGGCCACTAAGTTTTGTTTTTGTTTCATTTCAGTCCTGGGATCAGTGGGTAAATTCCCCATTTAATCACTCTTTTATTTGGTTTAATTGCTCATATGTCTAGTTTTTTTTCTTTCTTTAAATTAAGTATATTTATATATTATATGTATGTTATGTATATACGTAATGCATATATATACATATATTTGTATTATTAGTATATTATATATATTATCATTATTATCTTATAATATGCTATGTATTATATAAGTCAATACTTTATGTATTATATGTATATACGTATTAGAGTTATTGGTAATATATTACGTATTTAAGTTCTAATTTTATATGTATGCATACATAGTGGGCCACATTTCACTTATTATATATATTTATTACTTTGGTATATTTTTAGCATATATAATATATGTTACCATTAGTTATATTTTATGTCTTTATATGTATTATATTATACGACGCTTTTACATATGTATTTCATGTATATGTTATTATATATTATCTATACCACACATTTATTTTTATATACACATATATTTATATATATATTATGATATATTTATCATTTTGTTATATTTGATAAGTGTATCATACGTATTTTAATTTTATATGTCCCATATGTTAGTATATATTACATATTATAGTATATATTCTATTTATTTATGTGTATACGACTATAATTATGTTGTTGATGTTTATTTGTTATTGTCTTTGCTTTTATCTATATTTGTATTTATTATTCAATTATTATGTTTTATTTAAATTTGCATATCGGATATATTAACTGTTCAATGCGGTGCTCCTTTTTTCGACGGTAAACTTGGCTACCAGCCTAAGACGTAGATGGTAGTTTTCGTTTATCCCTCGAATACTGGAGCCCTTAAAATTTACTCAAACATATAACCAAATTTTAATTTGATCGTCACTTTAACCTGAAAAATTCAATATTAATAAAGCGGTAATTATATTTTTTCAGTACCAATTTTTGGGCAGTAATCCTTCCCCATCCATAACCAACTCCCGGACCCAAGTTTTTTGAATCTCTGGTTTTGTTTTATGGTGTCCGGTCTACCCCTTTTAAAATGATCGATGAGGACTCCCTCGTTTAATATTTTAACACCCCTATTTATTTACTTCCCTCAATTTTATTTTAAAAGACACATTTTTTTTTCAAAATTCCCTTTTTTAAAAACATTTTCTGATTTTTTTTAAAACAAAAAAATCAAAAATAGAAACTCGAAAATTTTAATTTTTTGAAGGGTCGCTACTGTAATCACTCATTTTTGTCCGAGTTTTAGTATTATTGTAATAATGATATTAATATAAAAAAGAGCAGGAAATAAAAAAATTTAAAATTAAAAAAAAAATTAATGCAACCCCTCAACCACCCCCTTTGCCTATAAATCGGCAATGGCAAGGCCAAATAAGGGGGCATCGGCTCCCAACTAGCCAAGGGCCGGGGCAGTGCCCCGGTCCTAGTCGGTTCGATCGGAGTCCTATTTTGGATCCGATTTAGTTAATTTTTTTCGAGAGGTCATGGTAGATCTCGGTGGTGTTCAGTCGGGGTTCGTCATTCGAGCTCCTAATTAGGTATATATTCTTCCCTTTTTATTTGTGTTGTAATTTTTTATGATTTAATAAAGTATTAGTTAATTTAAAATTGTGTTCTTTTTAGTTTGTATGTTTATTTGTGTGTTAGATTAATATTTATTTATGTTTTAAATTAGTATTTTATTTATGTTAGACTTGTTTTTATTTATGTGTTAGATTAATATTTATGTATGTATGTTAGATTAGTATTTTATCATCTTAGTATTTATTTATATTTTTATCGCATTGTATTTAAGTTATTTGCCATGTTTTTAAGTTGCATTTTGGAAATATAAATTGTCAATGCGGTGCCCTTTTATCCGAGCGTAAACGGGGCCAGTATCAGGCGTAGTGATGGTGGTTGGACGTTTACTCTCGAATAACGGGGCTTTTAAAATTTACTTGCACTTATGATTAAATTTAAATTTAATCGTCACTTTAATCCGGAAAGCTTAATATTAATAAAGCAATAATTATTAAAGTACCAATTTTGGCGGTGTGGGGGTGCTAATCCTTCCCCATCCGTAACCAACTCCCGAATCCAATAGTTTTCAAATCTCTGGATTTACGGTGTCCGGCCTACCTAAGTTGCCGGTGGCGACTCCGTTTTTTAAATAAAACACGGTTTTTCTAAAACCCCACAGAATAAACATTTTAATACCCGAAAAACCCCTAAACACCTTAAAATTGGTTTTTTAGTGTAAAAGGGATGTCGCTATAGATGGTGACTCCGCTAGGGACCAATTTCTGTTTTTTTCAAAAACAAATGAGAGTCGAGCTTTTTTAAATAACTACCGCTTTACTAATATTGGAAGTTTCGGATTAAATTGACTATTAAAGTAACATTCGATTATAATTGTGCGTTTATTTTAACGCATTTAAAACTTGGCATATAAACCAGTCCTTTTTTAAGTGGGGGGAAAACACTAATGCTTTCGTGAGGATATCGTTCCTCCGTATGGGCCTAATAAGTACCTTCGGGGCTCAAGTACCTTATGCTTTCGTAAGGATATCGTTCCTTCGTATGGGCATAAGCGAATGGGTCCCCCTGAGTTGAACCCAGTTGAAAAGAGCCTATCATATTCAAAATCCCATAATCAAGGCATTGGGGTTTAAGGCGTGCAAGTCTAAATGAGCTTTACATTGGACCCGTTTGAATTTTAACCAAGTAAAAAAGTTCTAAAATTGAGGTTAAACTATATAATCATATTCAAAAGCCCATAATCAAATATTTTAACTCATAAAATTTGATTCAATCTTATTTTTCGGCCATTTTGTTGGGGTTTAAGGCGTGCATGTTTAAATGGGTGTCACAGTGGACCCGTTGGAATTTTAACCGACTAAAAATTTCTGAAAATGAGACTAAGCTATATAACCATGTTCAAAAGCCCATAACTAAATATTTTAACAGAGTAAAATTTTTTGAAAATGAGGTTAAGCTACATAATCATAATCCATAGCCTATAATTAAGTATTTTAACTCATAAAATTTGATTTAATCTTATTTTGTGGTTGTTTTGCTTGGTTTAAGGCGCGCATGTTTAATTAGGCTTTATTGTGGACATGTTAGAATTTTAACGGTGTAAAAAGTTCTAAAATTGAGGTTAAGCTATATAATCATGTTCAAAAGCCGATAACTAAATATTTTAAGCCATAAAATGTGATTTAATCATATTTTTCGGCCGTTTTATTGGGGTTTAAGGCGTGCTTGTCTAAATGAGCTTTACAATGGACCCGTTGGAAGTTTAACCAAGTAAAAAGTTTTGAAATTGAGGTTAAGCTATATAACCATATTCAAAATCCCATAATCAAATATTTTAACTCATGAAGTTTGATTTAATCTTATTTTGTGGCCGTTTTGTTGGCGTGCATGTCAAAATGGGCTTATAGTGGACCCGTTGAAATTTTATTCGAGTAGAAATTTCTGAAAACGAGGTTAAGCTATATAATCATGTTCAAAAGCCCATAACTAAATATTTAAGTTATAAAATTTGATTTAATCTTATTTTTCGGCCGTTTTGTTGTGGTTTAAGGCTTGCATGTCTAAATGGGATTTACAGTGGACCCGTTGGAATTTTAACTGATTTAAAAGTTCTAAAATTGAGGTTAAGCATAATCATGTTAAAAGCCCATAACTAAATATTTTACGTCATAAAATTTGATTTAATCTTATTTTTCGGTCGTTTTGTTGGTGTTTAAGGCATGCATGTCTAAATGGGCTTCACAGTGGACCTGTTGGAGTTTTAACCGAGTAAAAAGTTTTTGAAATTGAGGTTAAGATATATAATCAAATTCAAAATCCCATAATCAAATATTTTAACTCATAAAATTTGATTTAATCTTATTTTGTGGTCGTTTTGTTGGGTTTAAGGCGTGCATGTCTAAAAAGGTTTTACAGTGGAACCGTTGGAATTTTAACCGAGTAAAATTATTTGAAAATAAGGTTAATGTAACCCCCTTGACCCGGTCTAGTCGCAAGACTGAACTAAGCGAGCTACATTAGGGTTTGCCGAGACAAACCCAGAAGATTTACAATCAAACGGTCTATTTTTTCTTTTATCTTCTCTAAATGCATCATTAAGTCCGGAGGTGATCATACTGGTTATGGCAAAAGTTACCACTCAATAGGGCATCGAATTGACATCCAATTGTTCAAATTCGCATTTTTGGGACTAAAACATAATTTTAGATAATTAAGAGGACTTACATGAAATTGAAGTTATCAATCCATAATTATTCATATTTCATGCTATCAAGTTAAATCTCAACTCAAAATAACCATCCAAACTCATTTAGTTGCATGTACAAGAAACATGGACTAAATTGTAAGGTTTCCAAACTTTAGCAGACAAAATATCACATATTCAACAGGGCGTACCGATACAGGGAAGCCCGTACTGATACAGTCCAACTAACATAACAGCTCCTCGTACCGATACATGTTGCACTATATCGATACGGTTTGTTGACCAACCTGTACCGATACGGCCTTGACCCCGTACCAATCCCCCTTTAAGATTACAAAACTCGAAATTCTAGTAGCTAGAGCCCGTACAGATACGGCAAGCTTAAATTCATTGAATCATTCGAGTAGGCTATCTCGTGTACCGACACCAAGCCTGTTTTCTCTTAAGGCGTACCGATACGGTGGCTAAGCGTACCGGTACCCTAAGCTTAGTTTTGTCAATTTGAGTCTTATACAGACCCTGCGTATCGATCCTGAGGTACCCGTACCGGTACGCAGAGGCCTGTAATAACTTCTAGGTCCAACATATGACACTTTGGCTCACTTCAACTCACTCCAAACATCATATAAACTTCATATAACTTCATAAACATCAATATCCCAAACATAGCAGCATGGTAGGAGGTCATACTCAACATGGCATATTAAAGACAAATCCCTATAGGCATGGTATCTACCCAAGCATGCATAAGGTTTCCCAACCCCTCAAAACCATGCATTCCTCAATATACATGTCCAAAACATCATATCAAACTTATACAAACAGGGAGTATCCCAAAATACACCTCCCAATTACAACTTGGTCATATTGCCTTTTTATTACTACTTAGAATTTATGAAACCGTACTTTGAAAAGTCTCAACTCTTGGATTCTCTCTTGCTTGCTTGCCGTCCGTAAAGCCTATTTCTCTGCATTGATGAAAAATGAGAGCGTAAGCTATAAGCTTAGTGAGGGAATCTCAAAAACATTCATCAAATGCAATTCAAATCATTTTATTTCAAACCAAGTGCAAATGTCTCATGGCAAAACATTTCATGCTTCCGTAATCTCTTTCAAATGCACATCTAAAATCATTTACAACACATGTATCATAGATTTCATTTCTACATCAATTTAAGCTTCAATTGCCAGAACTCTATGTAACAATCTTAAAGAGCATCACATGTATAAACCACATTATACAAACATAATCCATTACTCATGATACATTATCTAGTATAATGGCTTTCAAGTGATTCAAAACAAGTTACCCATCTCTTTACAAAAACACATCGTATACACGAATTTCACAAGTGGTTACCATAACCATTTCACATACATTCCTCAACCAGAGTAACGACACATTTGCCCACCTCTACGGTTCAAACCGGTTAACGAAACCTTTACCCACCTCAATGGTTTGGATGTATAAATCCACCAGTGAGAGAAAACAGAACCTTTACCCACCTCAACCGTTGCAGTTCTCATGGTGGAGTCTACGACACACTTACAACCCTTCAACACACATGAGGTGACTTTTTATAGTGCACTTTAAACCCTATGCTAGCCAACTATATCCGATAACATTTTAATCTCAGCCACTTGCCAATATACTCAATAAATCCACATTACATGTTTTACATATGCATCAAAACAACTAAATGTCCAATACATTAAATCATGTTTTCTAGCATTCTCAAAATTCATTTCATAAACCATTTGCAATACTCAACAATCATCATATGTGTTCATTTGCAACCTTTTTCATTTCTAAAACATGCATAATACGATGAGTAATCAAAACCATAAATATGTGCATGAGATTATATTTCGCAATACCGAAAATAAGAGATAACTCAACCAATACTTACTTTCGAGCTTAGACAAGTGTTTCAAACTTAATCTAAACTCCCACAACTTCTTTCAAAACTTTTTTAGATCAGTAAAACACACTTCCACTCACCGAAAACCCAAAGCTCGCTAGCCAATACGCAATTAAGCCTCTGATGCTTCCGCAACGTCTCCAAAAGCCAAAGGATTTGATTCCCCTGCTTTACCCAAACAAAAACAGAGGATTAATGCACTTTCATGCATCTCAAATCCTCAGCAAACAACAAACACAACTTCGCCTCCCTTAAATCCATCAAACGCCTAACTAAAACAATAGAAATCAACACCAAACTTCACCTAAACAAAGCCGGCCAAAACGTATTGATTTCAACATCTTAACAACATCAATTAACATCTAAAAAAATCCTAAATTCGTCCTTATACCTCCAGCAACACCACAACACCAAGATCGCATCAAAACCAACTATAAACAACCTCAAAAATTAGCGATTCACATAGTATCAGAATTCCTTTAATTAACCTATTCTTTTAAAATTAAAACACATCATATAAGAAATCTAATTCAATTAGATTCATTGCAAAAACAGATCTAAATCAATCTTTATTCAATTCCACACAAAAAACTCAATTTAATTACCAAATCCATGCTTAATTCATAATTCCATAACATAAATCATTAACAAAGGATCAAGAACTTGGGAATTTCAATAAAGAACCTTTCATTCGAGGACATAAACGAAATCACCTCTAATTAATGATTTCTCCCTTAATTGGCAAAGTTTGGTTGAAATCCAAGTAAATTTTGCAATAGGAATTGAAGAAATCAATTAGGAAACAAAAAGGAAATCAATAGGAATTGATTACTAACAATTTTGGAGTGAAAATCTTAGTTTGGCTACTGGGAAAAGTTGAGAGAAAAGTTCGAAGAAAAGTAGTTACGTAAGAAAGTGATTTTGCAAAACTAAAAATCCTTTATTAAATCCTATTTTATTTTAATAATAAACCAATTAAAAATGCTTTAAAAATATCCCAAATTAAGGGAAAAATATGATGAAAAATATTGGTCAAATAGCTCCTTAATGATTCTATGTTTTGACCCTTTTACGATTTAGTCATGAAAAAAAGTTTTGTAAACTTTTCATTTTAGTCACTAGACCAAAATGTCCGAAAATCAGATTTAATTCCTACAAATTGAGTTTACCAAAATACTTTAAATATCAACTAAATATTTTATAAAATTTTTCCAAATTTTATTTTAACCCAAAAAACAATTTTTATAACATTTAATTCCCGAAACTAACTCAAATTGCCTAACCCGGTACACCCGAACCGTACAATAAATCCAACTAACTTCGAGGCCCAATTTCTGGGCGTTATAGTTAAGCTATTAAATCATGTTCAAAATCACATAACTAAATATTTTAAGTCTTAAAATGTAATTTAATCTTTTTTGACCTTTTTTGGGGTTTAAGGCGTGCATGTCTAAATGGGCTTTTACAGTGGACCCGTTGGAATTTTAACCGAGTAAAAAGTTCTAAAATTGAGGTTAAGCTGTATAATCATGTTAAAAAGCCCATAAAAATATTTTAAGTCATGAAATTTGATTTAATCTTATTTTGCGGCCATTTTGTTGGGGTTTAAGGCGTGCATGTCTAAATGGGCTTTCTAGTGGACTCGCTGAAATTTTAAACGAGTAAAATGTTCTAAAATTGATGTTAAGATATATAATCATATTCAAAATCCCGTAATCAAATATTTTAAACTCATAAATTTGATTAAATCTTATTTTGTGGTCATTTTGTTGGTTTAGGGCGTGCATATCTAAACGAGCTTTATAGTGGACCCGCTGGAATTTTAACCGAATAAAATTTCTAAAAATAAGGCTAAGCTATATAATCATATTCAAAAGCCCATAATCAAATATTTTAACGCTTAAAATATGATTTAATCTTATTTTGGCCATTTTGTCGGGGTTTAAGGCATGCATGTCTAAATGGGCTTCATAGTGGACCCGTTGGAATTTTAATCGAGAAAAACGTTTCTGAAATTGAGGTTAAGATATATATTCATATTCAAAATCCAATAATCAAATATTTTAACTCATAAAATTTTATTTAATCTTATTTTGGGGCCGTTTTGTTGGGTTTAAGGCGTGTATGTCTAAATGGGCTTTACAGTGGACCCGCTGGAATTTTAACCGAGTAAAAATTTCTAAAAATGAGGTTAAGCTATATAATCATGTTCAAAAGCCCATAACTAAATACTTTAACTCATGAAATTTGATTTAATCTTAATTTGAGGCCGTTATGTTGTAGTTTAAGGCGTGATTGTCTAAATAAGCTATATAGTGGACCCGTTGGAAGTTTAACCAAGTAAAAAGATCTGGAATTGAGGTTAAGCTATATAATCATATTCAAATGCCCATAATCAAATATTTTAACTCATGAAATTTGATTTAATCTTATTTTATGGTTGTTTTGTTGGGTTTAAGGCATGCATGTCTAAATGGGCTTATAGTGGACCGGTTGGAATTTTAACCGAGTAAAAAGTTCTAAAATTGAGGTTAAGCTGTATAATCATGTTCAAAATCCCATAAATGAATTGCTTAAGTCATAAAATTTTATTTAATCTTATTTTTCGGCCGTTTTGTTGGGGTTTAAGGCATGCAAGTCTAAATAGGCTTCACAGTGGACCTGTTGAAATTTTAACTGAGTAAAAAGTCTTTAAAATTGAGGTTAAGCTATATAATCATATTCAAAAGCCCATAATCAAATATTTTAACTCATAAAATTTGATTTAATCTTATTTTGTGGTTGTTTTGCTGTGTTTAAGGCTTGCATGTTTTTAAATGGGCTTTAAAGTGGATCCGTTAGAATTTTATCTGAGTAAAAAGTTCTAAAATTGAGGTCAAGCTATATAATCATATTCAAAAGCCCATAATCAAATATTTTAACTTATAAAATTTGATTTAATCTTATTTTGTGTCCGTTTTGTTGGGTTTAAGGCGTGCATGTCTAAATTTTTGAAAATGAGGCTAAGCTCTATAATCATGTTCAAAAGCTCATAACTAAATATTTTAAGTCATAAAATGTGATATAATCTTTTTTCCACCGTTTTTTGGGGGTTTAAGGCATGCATGCCTAAATGGGCTTTATAGTGGACAAGTTGGAATTTTAACGTAGTAAAGAGTTCCAAAATTGAGGTTAAGTTGTATAATCATGTTCAAAAGCCCATAGCAAAATATTTTAAGTCAAAACATTTGATTTGATCTTATATTGCGGCCATTTTTTTGGGGTTTAATGCGTGCATGTCTAAATGAGCTTTACAATGGACCCATTGGAATTTTAATCGAGTAAAAAGTTCTAAAATTGAGGTTAAGCTATAAAATCATATTCAAAATCCCATAATCAAATATTTTAACTCATAAAGTTTGATTTAATCTTATTTTGTTGTTGTTTTGTTGGGTTTAAGGCATGCATGTCTAAATGGGCTTTATAGTGGACACGTTGGAATTTCAACTGAGTAAAAATTTCTAAAAATGAGGTTAAGCTATATAATCATATTAAAAAGCCCATAATAAAAATTATAACTCATAAAATATGATTTAATCATATTTTCCGGCCGTTTTGTTGGGTTTAAGGCATGCATGTCTAAATGGGCTTCAGAGTGGACCCGTTGGAATTTTAACTAAATAAAAAGTTTTTGAAATTGAGGTTCAGCTATATAATCATATTCAAAAGCCCATAATCAAATATTTTAACTTATAAAATTTGATTTAATCTTATTTTGTGGCCGTTTTGCTGGGTTTAAGGCTTGCATGTTTAAATGGGCTTTATGGATCAGTTGGAATTTTAACCGAGTAAAAAGTTCTAAAATTGAGATTCAGCTATATAATCATATTCAAAAGACCATAACCAAATATTTTAACTCATAAAATTTGATTTAATCTTATTTTGTGTTTGTTTTGTTGGGTTTATGGCGTGCATGTCTAAATGAGCTTTACGGTGGACCCGTTGGAATTTTAACTGGGTAAAAATTTTTGAAAATGAGGTTAAGCTATATAATCATTTTCAGAAGCCTATAACTAAATATTTTAAGTCATAAAATGTGATTTAATCTTATTTTTCGGCCATTTTGTTGGGGTTTAAGGCGTGCATGTCTAAATGGGAATTACAGTGGACCCAACAGAATTTTAACCGAGTAAAAAGTTCTAAAATTGAGCTTAAGCTGTAAAATCATGTTCAAAAGTCCATAAGTAAATATTTTAAGTCATGAAATTTGATTTAATCTTATTTTGTGATCGTTTTGTCGGGCTTAAGGCGTGCGTGTCTAAACGGGCTTTACAGAGGACCCGTTGGAATTTTAACCGAGTAAAAAGTTTTGAAATTGAGGTTAAGATATATTCTCATATTCAAAATTCCACAATCAAATATTTTAACTCATAAAATTTGATTTGAATCTTATTTTGTGGACGTTTTGTTTGGTTTAAGGCGTGCATGTCTAAATTGGCTTTACAGTGGACCCGTTGTAATTTTACCGAGTAAAAAGTTCGGAAAATGATGTTAAGCTATATAATCATATTCCATAGCCCATAATCAAATATTGTAACTCATAAAATTTGATTTAATCTTATTTTGTGGTCGTTTTGCTGTGTTTAAGGTGTGCATGTTTAAATGAGCTTTATAGTGGACCCGTTGGAATTTTAACCGAGTAAAAATTTCAAAAAATGAGGCTAAGCTATATGATCATGTTCAAAAGCCCATAAATAAATATTTTAAGTCATAAAAGGTGATTTAATCTTATTTTTCGGCCGTTTTGTTGGGGTTTAACAGTGGACCCGTAGGAATTTTAACCGAGTAAAAAGTTTTTTAATTGAGGTTAAGCTATATAATCATATTCAAAATCCCATAATCAAGGCATTGTGGTTTAAGGCGTGCATGTCTAAATGGGCTTTACAATGGAACCGTTAGAATTTTAACTGAGTAAAAAGTTCTAAAATTGAGGTTAAACTATATAAGCATATCAAAATCCCATAATCAATTATTTTAACTCATAAAATTTGATTAATCTTATTTTTCGTCCATTTTGTTTGGGTTTAAGGCGTGTATTTCTAAATGGGCTTCAGAATGGACCCGTTGGAATTTTAACCGAGTAAAAAAATTTGAACATGAGATTAAGCTATATAAACATGTTCAAAAGCCCACCCCTAAATATTTTAACCAAGTAAAAAATTTTGAAAATGAGGTTAATCTATTTTATGGCCATTTAGATGGACCCGTTGGAATTTTAACCGAGTAAAAAGTTCTTTAATTGAGGTTAAGCTATATAATCATATTCCATACCCCATAATCAAATATTTTAATACATAAAATTTGATTTAATCTTATTTTATGGCCATTTTGCTGGGTTTAAGGCGTGCATGTTTAAAAAGGCTTTACAATGGACCTGTTGGAATTTTAACCGAGTAAAAATTTTCGAAAAAAAGGTTAAGCTATGTAATCATGTTTAAAAGCCCATAACTATATATTTTAAGTCATAAAATGTGATTTAATCTTTTTTTTTGGGAGTTTTGTTGGGGTTTAAGGCGTGTATGTCTAAATGAGCTTTACAGTGGACCCGTTGGAAGTTTAACCAAGTAAAATGTTTTGAAATTGAGATTAAGCTATATAATCATATTAAAAAGCACATAATTAAATATTTTAACTCATGAAATTTGATTTAATCTTATTTTGTAGATGTTTTGTTGTGTTTAAGGCGTTCATGTCTAAATGGGCTTTTAGGGGACCCGTTAGAATTTTAACCGAGTAAAAAGTTCTAAAATTGAGGTAAAGCTGTATAATCATGTTCAAAAAGCCCATAAATAAATATTTTAAGTCATAAAATTTTATTTAATCTTATTTTTTGGCCATTTTGTTGGGGTTTAAGGCGTACACGTCTAAATGGGCTTCACAAAGGGACCCGTTGGAATTTTAACCGAGTAAAAAAGTTATAAAATTGAGGTTAAGCTATATAATCATATTCAAAAAGCCCATAATCAAATATTTTAACTCGTGAAATATGATTTAATCTTATTTTGTGGCCGTTTTGTTGGGTTTAAGGTGTGCAAGTCTAAATGGGCTATGCATTGGACCCGTTCAATTTTAACCGAGTAAAAGTTTTAATCTTAATGAGGTTAAGTTATATAATCATGTTCAAAAAAGCCATAACTAAATATTTTAACCAAGTAAAAACTTCTGAAAATTAGGTTAAGCAATATAATCATATTTCATTGTCCATAATCAAATATTTTAACTCATAAAATTTGATTTAATCTTATTTTGTGGCTATTTTGTTTGGGTTTAAGGCACGCATGTTTAAAATGGGTTTTATGATGGACCCGTTGGAATTTTAACCAAGTAAATATTTCTAAAAATGAGGTTAAGATATATAATCATGTTCAAAAGCCTATAACTAAATATTTTAAGTTATAAAATTTGATTCAATCTTATTTTTTACCATTTTTTTGGGTTTAAGGATTGCATGTCTAAATAGGCTTTACAATGTACCCGTTGGAATTTTAACCGAGAAAAAAGTTCTCAAATTGAAGTTAAACTATATAATCATATTCAAAAGCCCATAATAAAATATTTTAACTCATAAAATTTGATTTAATCTTCTTTTGTGGCCATTTTTTTGGATTTAAGGCGTGCATGTCTAAATCGGCTTTACAGTAGACCCGTTTGAATTTTAACATAGTAGAAATTTTTGAATATGAGGTTAAGCTACATAATCATGTTCAAGAGCCCATAAATAAATATTTTAAGTCATAAAATGTGATTTAATCTTATTTTTCGTCCATTTTGTTGGGGTTTAAGGCGTGCATGTAAAAATAGGCTTTATAGTGGACCCGTTCGAATTTTAACCAAGTTAAAAGTTCTGAAATTGAGGTTACGCTATATATTCACATTCAAAAGCCCCTAATCAAATATTTTAACTCATGAAATATGATTTAATTTTATTTTGTGGCCGTTTTGTTGGGTTTAAGGCGTGCATCTCTAAATGGGCTATACAGTGGACCCGTTGGAAATTTAACCGAGTAAAGATTTCTGAAAATGAGGTTAATCTATATAATCATGTTCAAAAGCCCATAACTAAATATTTTAATTGAGTAAAAATTTCTGAAAATGAGGTACAACAATATAATCATATTCCATAGCCCATAATATAATATTTTAACTCAAAAAATTTGATTAATCTTATTTTGTGGCCATTTTGCTTGGTTTAAGGCGCACTTATTTAAATGGACTTGACAGTAGACCCATTGCAATTTTAACCACGTAAAAATTTAAGAAAATGAGGTTAAGCTGTATAATCATGTTCTGAAGCCCATAAGTAAATGTTTTAAGTCATAAAATGTGATTTAATCTTATTTTTCGGCCGTTTTGTTGGGTTTAAGGCGTGAGTGTCTCAATGGGCTTTACAGTGGACCCAATAGAATTTTAACCGAGTAAAAAATTCAGAAATTCAGGTTAAGCTATATAATCATATTCAAAAGCCCATAATAAAATATTTTAACTCATGAAATTTTATTTAATCTTATTTTGTGGCCGTTTTATTGGGTTTAAGGCGTGCATTTCTAAATGAGCTTTACGATGGACTCGTTGGAATTTTAACCAAGCAAAAAGTTCTAAAATTGAGGTTAAGCTATATAATAATATTCAAAAGCATATAATCAAATATTTTAACTCATGAAATTTGATTTAATCTTATTTTTTGGCCGTTTTGTTGGGTTTAATGCATGCATGTCTAAATGGGCTTATAATGGACTCGTTGGAATTTTAAACGAGTAAAAGCTTCTAAAAATGAGGTTAAGCTATATAATCATATTCAAAAGCCCATAACTAAATATTTTAAGTCTTAAAATTTGATTTAATCTTATTTTTTGGCGGCTTTGGGTTTTAAAGGCATGTTTAAAAAAGGGTTTTATAGTGGACCTGTTGGAATTTTAACCGAGTAAAAAGTTCTTAAATTGAGCTTAAGCTATATAATCATATTCAAAAGCCCATAATAAAATATTTTAACTCATAAAATTTGATTTAATCTTATATTGTGGTCGTTTTGTTGGGGTTTTAGGCGTGCATATCTAAATGGGCTTTACATTGGACATGTTAGAATTTTAACCAAGTAAAATTTTTTTTGAAAATGAGGTTAAGCTATATAATCATGTTAAAAAACCCATAACTAAATATTTTAAGTCATAAAATTTGATTTAATCTTTTTTTTTCACCATTTTGTTGGGGTTTAAAGGCGTGCATGTCTAAGTGGGCTTTATAGTATACCTGTTGGAATTTTAACCGAGTAAAAGTTTATGAAAATGAGGTTAAGATATATAATCATATTCAAAAGCCCATAATAAAATCTTTTAACTAATAAAATTTGATTTAATCTTATTTTGTAGCCATTTTGTTGGGTTAAAGGCGTGCATGTCTAGATGTGCTTTACAGTAGACCCTTGGCATTTTAACCGAGTAAAAATTTCTGAAAATGAGGTTAAGCTACATAATCATGTTCAAAATCCCATAACTAAATATTTTAAGTCATAAAATGTGATTTAACCTTATTTTTCGGCCATTTTCTTGGGTTTAAGGCGTGCATGTCTAAAAGGGCTTTACAGTGAACATGTTTGAATTTTAACCGAGTAAAAAGTTCTTAAATTGAGGTTAAGCTATATAATCATATTCAAAAGCCCATAATCAAATATTTTAACTCGTGAAATATGATTTAATCCTATTTTGTGGTCGTTTTGTTGGATTTAAGGTGTGCATGTCTAAATGGGCTATGTAGTAGACCCGTTGGAATTTTAACCGATTAAAAGTTTCAGAAAATGAGATTAAGCTATATAATCTTGTTCAAAAGCCCGTAACTAAATATTTTAACTAAGTAAAGATTTTGAAAATAAGTTTAAGCAATATAATTATATTCCAAAGCCAATAATCAAATATTTTAACTCATAAACTTTGATTTAATCTCATTTTGTGGCTATTAAATATTTTAAGTTTAAAATTTGATTTAATCTTGTTTAAATGGGATTTATAGTGGATCCGTTGGAATTTTAGCAGAGTAAAAAGTTCTAAAAATGAGGCAAAGCTATATAATCATACTCAAAAGCCCATAATCAAATATTTTAACTCGTAAAATATGATTTAATCTTATTTTTCGGCCGTTTTGTTGGGTTTAAGGCATGCATGTATAACTGGGCTTCATAGTGGACCCGTTGGAATTTTAACCAAGTAAAAAGTTTTTGAAATTGAGGTTAAGCTATATAATCATATTCAAAAGCATATAATAAAATTTTTTAACTAATAAAATTTGATTTAATCTTATTTTGTGGCCGTTTTGTTGGGTTTAAGGAGTGTATGTCTAAATGGGTTGTATAGTGGACCCGTTGGAATTTTAACCAAGTAAAAAATTTAAAATTGAGGTTAAGCTTATATAATCATGTTCAAAAGCCCATAATCAAATATTTTAAGTCATAAAATTTGATTTAATCTTATTTTTTGGTCATTTTGTTGGGGTTTAAGGCGTGCATGTCTAAATGGGCTTTACAATGGACCCATTGGAATTTTAACCGAGTAAAAATTTCTAAAATTGAGGTTAAGCTATATAATCATGTTCAAAATCCCATAATCAAATATTTTGATTCATGAATTTGATTTAATCTTATTTTGTTGTTGTTTTGTTGGATTTAAGGCTTGCATGTCTAAATGGGCTTATAGTGGACCCGTTGGAATCTTAATCGAGTGAAAATTTCTAAAAAATGAGGTTAAGCTATATAATCATATTAAAAAGCCCATAATAAAAATTATAACTCATAAAATATGATTTAATCATATTTTCCGGCCGTTTTGTTGGGTTTAAGGCATGCATGTCTAAATGGGCTTCAGAGTGGACCCGTTGGAATTTTAACTAAATAAAAAGTTTTTGAAATTGAGGTTCAGCTATATAATCATATTCAAAAGCCCATAATCAAATATTTTAACTTATAAAATTTGATTTAATCTTATTTTGTGGCCGTTTTGCTGGGTTTAAGGCTTGCATGTTTAAATGGGCTTTATGGATCAGTTGGAATTTTAACCGAGTAAAAAGTTCTAAAATTGAGATTCAGCTATATAATCATATTCAAAAGACCATAACCAAATATTTTAACTCATAAAATTTGATTTAATCTTATTTTGTGTTTGTTTTGTTGGGTTTATGGCGTGCATGTCTAAATGAGCTTTACGGTGGACCCGTTGGAATTTTAACTGGGTAAAAATTTTTGAAAATGAGGTTAAGCTATATAATCATTTTCAGAAGCCTATAACTAAATATTTTAAGTCATAAAATGTGATTTAATCTTATTTTTCGCCATTTTGTTGGGGTTTAAAGCGTGCATGTCTAAATGGGAATTACAAAGTGGACCCAAATGAATTTAAACCAAGTAAAAAGTTCTAAAATTGAGCTTAAGCTGTAAAATCATGTTCAAAAGTCCATAAGTAAATATTTTAAGTCATGAAATTTGATTTAATCTTATTTTGTGATCGTTTTGTCGGGCTTAAGCGTGTGTGTCTAAACGGGCTTTTACAGAGGACCCGTTGGAATTTTAACCGAGTAAAAAGTTTTGAAATTGAGGTTAAGATATATTCTCATATTCAAAATTCCACAATCAAATATTTTAACTCATAAAATTTGATTTGAATCTTATTTTGTGGACGTTTTGTTTGGTTTAAGGCGTGCATGTCTAAATTGGCTTTACAAAGGGACCCGTTGTAATTTTAACCGAGTAAAAAGTTCGGAAAATGATGTTAAGCTATATAATCATATTCCATAGCCCATAATCAAATATTGTAACTCATAAAATTTGATTTAATCTTATTTTGTGGTCGTTTTGCTGTGTTTAAGGTGTGCATGTTTAAATGAGCTTTATAGTGGACCCGTTGGAATTTTAACCGAGTAAAAATTTCAAAAAATGAGGTTAAGCTATATGATCATGTTCAAAAGCCCATAAATAAATATTTTAAGTCATAAAAGGTGATTTAATCTTATTTTTCGGCCGTTTTGTTGGGGTTTAACTGGGCTTTATAAAGTGGACCCGTAGGAATTTTAACCGAGTAAAAAGTTTTTTAATTGAGGTTAAGCTATATAATCATATTCAAAATCCCATAATCAAGGCATTGTGGTTTAAGGCGTGCATGTCTAAATGGGCTTTTGGGTTTAATGGAACCGTTTATAGTGGTTGTCTTAAATTTTAACTGAGTAAAAAGTTCTAAAATTGAGGTTAAACTATATAAGCATATCAAAATCCCATAATCAATTATTTTAACTCATAAAATTTGATTAATCTTATTTTTCGTCCATTTTGTTTGGGTTTAAGGCGTGTATTTCTAAATGGGCTTCAGAATGGACCCGTTGGAATTTTAACCGAGTAAAAAAATTTGAACATGAGATTAAGCTATATAAACATGTTCAAAAGCCCACCCCTAAATATTTTAACCAAGTAAAAAATTTTGAAAATGAGGTTAATCTATTTTATGGCCATTTAGATGGACCCGTTGGAATTTTAACCGAGTAAAAAGTTCTTTAATTGAGGTTAAGCTATATAATCATATTCCATACCCCATAATCAAATATTTTAATACATAAAATTTGATTTAATCTTATTTTATGGCCATTTTGCTGGGTTTAAGGCGTGCATGTTTAAAAAGGCTTTACAATGGACCTGTTGGAATTTTAACCGAGTAAAAATTTTCGAAAAAAAGGTTAAGCTATGTAATCATGTTTAAAAGCCCATAACTATATATTTTAAGTCATAAAATGTGATTTAATCTTTTTTTTTGGGAGTTTTGTTGGGGTTTAAGGCGTGTATGTCTAAATGGAGCTTTACAAAGGGACCCGTTGGAAGTTTAACCAAGTAAAATGTTTTGAAATTGAGATTAAGCTATATAATCATATTAAAAAGCACATAATTAAATATTTTAACTCATGAAATTTGATTTAATCTTATTTTGTAGATGTTTTGTTGTGTTTAAGGCGTTCATGTCTAAATGGGCTTTTAGGGGACCCGTTAGAATTTTAACCGAGTAAAAAGTTCTAAAATTGAGGTAAAGCTGTATAATCATGTTCAAAAAGCCCATAAATAAATATTTTAAGTCATAAAATTTTATTTAATCTTATTTTTTGGCCATTTTGTTGGGGTTTAAGGCGTACACGTCTAAATGGGCTTCACAGTGGACCCGTTGGAATTTTAACCGAGTAAAAAGTTATAAAATTGAGGTTAAGCTATATAATCATATTCAAAAGCCCATAATCAAATATTTTAACTCGTGAAATATGATTTAATCTTATTTTGTGGCCGTTTTGTTGGGTTTAAGGTGTGCAAGTCTAAATGGGCTATGCATTGGACCCGTTCGAATTTTAACCGAGTAAAAGTTTCTGAAAATGAGGTTAAGTTATATAATCATGTTCAAAAGCCCATAACTAAATATTTTAACCAAGTAAAAACTTCTGAAAATTAGGTTAAGCAATATAATCATATTTCATTGTCCATAATCAAATATTTTAACTCATAAAATTTGATTTAATCTTATTTTGTGGCTATTTTGCTGGGTTTAAGGCACGCATGTTTAAATGGGTTTTACAGTGGACCCGTTGGAATTTTAACCAAGTAAATATTTCTAAAAATGAGGTTAAGATATATAATCATGTTCAAAAGCCTATAACTAAATATTTTAAGTTATAAAATTTGATTCAATCTTATTTTTCGACCATTTTTTTGGGGTTTAAGGATTGCATGTCTAAATAGGCTTTACAGTGTACCCGTTGGAATTTTAACCGAGGAAAAAGTTCTCAAATTGAAGTTAAACTATATAATCATATTCAAAAGCCCATAATAAAATATTTTAACTCATAAAATTTGATTTAATCTTCTTTTGTGGCCATTTTTTTGGATTTAAGGCGTGCATGTCTAAATCGGCTTTACAGTAGACCCGTTTGAATTTTAACATAGTAGAAATTTTTGAATATGAGGTTAAGCTACATAATCATGTTCAAGAGCCCATAAATAAATATTTTAAGTCATAAAATGTGATTTAATCTTATTTTTCGTCCATTTTGTTGGGGTTTAAGGCGTGCATGTAAAAATAGGCTTTATAGTGGACCCGTTCGAATTTTAACCAAGTTAAAAGTTCTGAAATTGAGGTTACGCTATATATTCACATTCAAAAGCCCCTAATCAAATATTTTAACTCATGAAATATGATTTAATTTTATTTTGTGGCCGTTTTGTTGGGTTTAAGGCGTGCATCTCTAAATGGGCTATACAGTGGACCCGTTGGAAATTTAACCGAGTAAAGATTTCTGAAAATGAGGTTAATCTATATAATCATGTTCAAAAGCCCATAACTAAATATTTTAATTGAGTAAAAATTTCTGAAAATGAGGTACAACAATATAATCATATTCCATAGCCCATAATATAATATTTTAACTCAAAAAATTTGATTAATCTTATTTTGTGGCCATTTTGCTTGGTTTAAGGCGCACTTATTTAAATGGACTTGACAGTAGACCCATTGCAATTTTAACCACGTAAAAATTTAAGAAAATGAGGTTAAGCTGTATAATCATGTTCTGAAGCCCATAAGTAAATGTTTTAAGTCATAAAATGTGATTTAATCTTATTTTTCTACCGTTTTGTTGGGTTTAAGGCGTGAGTGTCTCAATGGGCTTTACAATGGACCCAATAGAATTTTAACCGAGTAAAAATTCAGAAATTCAGGTTAAGCTATATAATCATATTCAAAAGCCCATAATAAAATATTTTAACTCATGAAATTTTATTTAATCTTATTTTGTGGCCGTTTTATTGGGTTTAAGGCGTGCATTTCTAAATGAGCTTTACGATGGACTCGTTGGAATTTTAACCAAGCAAAAAGTTCTAAAATTGAGGTTAAGCTATATAATAATATTCAAAAGCATATAATCAAATATTTTAACTCATGAAATTTGATTTAATCTTATTTTTTGGCCGTTTTGTTGGGTTTAATGCATGCATGTCTAAATGGGCTTATAATGGACTCGTTGGAATTTTAAACGAGTAAAAGCTTCTAAAAATGAGGTTAAGCTATATAATCATATTCAAAAGCCCATAACTAAATATTTTAAGTCTTAAAATTTGATTTAATCTTATTTTGCGGCTTGGGTTTTAAGGCGTGCATGTTTAAAAGGGTTTTATAGTGGACCTGTTGGAATTTTAACCGAGTAAAAAGTTCTTAAATTGAGCTTAAGCTATATAATCATATTCAAAAGCCCATAATAAAATATTTTAACTCATAAAATTTGATTTAATCTTATATTGTGGTCGTTTTGTTGGGGTTTTAGGCGTGCATATCTAAATGGGCTTTACATTGGACATGTTAGAATTTTAACCAAGTAAAATTTTTTGAAAATGAGGTTAAGCTATATAATCATGTTAAAAAACCCATAACTAAATATTTTAAGTCATAAAATTTGATTTAATCTTATTTTTCAGCCATTTTGTTGGGGTTTAAGGCGTGCATGTCTAAGTGGGCTTTATAGTATACCTGTTGGAATTTTAACCGAGTAAAAGTTTATGAAAATGAGGTTAAGATATATAATCATATTCAAAAGCCCATAATAAAATCTTTTAACTAATAAAATTTGATTTAATCTTATTTTGTAGCCATTTTGTTGGGTTAAAGGCGTGCATGTCTAGATGTGCTTTACAGTAGACCCTTGGCATTTTAACCGAGTAAAAATTTCTGAAAATGAGGTTAAGCTACATAATCATGTTCAAAATCCCATAACTAAATATTTTAAGTCATAAAATGTGATTTAACCTTATTTTTCGGCCATTTTCTTGGGTTTAAGGCGTGCATGTCTAAAAGGGCTTTACAGTGAACATGTTTGAATTTTAACCGAGTAAAAAGTTCTTAAATTGAGGTTAAGCTATATAATCATATTCAAAAGCCCATAATCAAATATTTTAACTCGTGAAATATGATTTAATCCTATTTTGTGGTCGTTTTGTTGGATTTAAGGTGTGCATGTCTAAATGGGCTATGTAGTAGACCCGTTGGAATTTTAACCGATTAAAAGTTTCTGAAAATGAGATTAAGCTATATAATCTTGTTCAAAAGCCCGTAACTAAATATTTTAACTAAGTAAAAGATTTTGAAAATAAGTTTAAGCAATATAATTATATTCCAAAGCCAATAATCAAATATTTTAACTCATAAACTTTGATTTAATCTCATTTTGTGGCTATTCGGCTGAGTTTAAAGCGCGCATGTTTAAATGGGATTTATAGTGGATCCGTTGGAATTTTAGCAGAGTAAAAAGTTCTAAAAATGAGGCAAAGCTATATAATCATACTCAAAAGCCCATAATCAAATATTTTAACTCGTAAAATATGATTTAATCTTATTTTTCGGCCGTTTTGTTGGGTTTAAGGCATGCATGTATAATTAAGCTTCATAGTGGACCAGCTGGAATTTTAACCGAGTAAAAAGTTTTTGAAATTGAGGTTAAGCTATATAATCATATTCAAAAGCATATAATAAAATTTTTTAACTAATAAAATTTGATTTAATCTTATTTTGTGGCCGTTTTGTTGGGTTTAAGGAGTGTATGTCTAAATGGGTTGTATAGTGGACCCGTTGGAATTTTAACCGAATAAAAATTTTTAAAAATGAGGTTAAGATATATAATCATGTTCAAAAGCCCATAACTAAATATTTTAAGTCTATCTTTTTTGGCCGTTTTTTGGGGTTTAAGGCGTGCATGTCTAAATGGGCTTTACAATGGACCCGTTGGAATTTTAACTGAGTAAAAAATTCTGAAAATGAGGTTAAGCTAGTAATCATATTCAAAAGCCCATAATAAAATATTTTAACTCATAAAATTTGATTTAATCTTATTTTGTGGTCATTTTGTTCGGTTTAAGGCGTGCATGTCTAAATGGGCTTTACAGTGGACCCGTTGGAATTTTAACCAAGTAAAATTTTTTGAAAATGAGGTTAATCTATATAATCATGTTTTGAATCCCATAACTAAATATTTTAAGTCATAAAATGTAATTTAAGCATATTTTTCGGCCGTATTGTTGGTTTAAGGCGTGAGTGTCTAAATAGGCTTTATAGTGGACCCGTTGGAATTTTAACTGAGTAAAAAGTTCTAAAATTGAGGTTAAACTATAAAATCATATTAAAAAGCCCATAATCAAATATTTTAACATATGAAATTTTATTTAATCTTATTTTGTGGTCGTTTTGTTAGGTTTAAGGCGTGCATGTCTAAATGGGCTTACAGTGGACCCATTGGAATTTTTTTTGAAGAAGAGATGGGCCTCATTAAAACCCCCCTAAAGTCACCCTTTGCCCGAAGGCTCCGAGTGAACACCTATGGGGAAAAAAGAGTACCGATGTATATTAACTTGGATGAGAAGAAATCTCATTAGTTACAACAGTTCGAATAAAATCAAGGTAATCCGTACCAAATAAAATGGATGACATAGACGAAGAGCCCTAGTAGCTAAAGTATGAGCAACAACATTTCCTCCTCTAGGTACAAAGCGTATATGAAAATCGACAGTAGTAGCTAGAAGAGCCTGGTTAATCAGCGGCCGAAGGGTAGATAGATCAGCCTCATGCCGGTTGATTTTGTTTGCAATTGTAGCCAAATACGTTTCAATGGTTAGGTTGGTCCAATCACGATCCCAAGCAAAAAGTATGCCTGCAATTACCATTACCGCATGAGCCTCAGCTGTGACAGCATCGAAGCAGCTACCCAAAGGATAAGCAAGGCCTCCAAGAACATCACCATTTGAATTCCTCGCCACGACTCCTATAGCAGCAGCTTTAGTGATAGGATCTAAAGCCCCATCCGTGTTAAGTTTTAGAGATCCTCTATGGGGGCGTTGCCAACATGGTTGCACCAAAGGAGGTAGCTCCGACTGCCGAGAGGATGGGGAAACTAATGTAGCCTCTTCATAGTTCCACAAGATGGCCTTAGAATTAATTGTTGTAAGCCAAGGTGGTTGTAAATGGTGATTGTGGATCCAATCATTACGTCTGTTCCAAATATTCCAAAGGACTGTCATAAACAAAACGAAAGATTGAAGAGGTAGAGTAGCAGCTCCATGTTCAATCCATTGTAAAGACGAGATTATATTGCTAGTGTAAATGAAACTGGGCATCCCAGCCAGCCGTAGAGCTTCTTTTGCACCATGGCAATCACATAGGGCATGAAGAGTTGTTTCTTGGGCCACGTTGCAAAGTGGACAAATTCCTGTACCAAGATTTGCTGCTTGAAGCTTCTCACCAGTAGGTAGGGCATCATGGCCTACTCGCCATCCAAAAGTTCATACTTTGGGTAGGGCATTTAACTTGGATATAACTTTCCAGATACGAGAATGTCTGTTAATAGGTTCCGGCGACTTTTGCAAGAAGAAGTAGCCAGAACGTACTGAATAGATGCCAGAGTCATGGTGACTCCATAAAATCGTGTCTTGTAGGTCATTGATAATAAGTGTTTGCAACTTCTTGGTCAAAATAACGTCGAACCTTTGTAGTATCCCACCTAGGTTGGCCAGGAACCATGAATTCATGGCAATAAGTGTAGAATTCATCACTAATTTCATATTCACCATAAAGCTGAATTGCAGAAGAACCACCCCAATTATCGTGGTGGATTCGTATTTTACTGTCAATCTCTGGTCTTTTGAAAAAACCGCTATGGAGTTTTAACAAGGCTTGCTGAAGGCCTTTCCAGGCAAAAGAAGCTCGATGATTTGACTCAAAGTCAAGAGCTGTCCCGAGGGATAGTATTTAGCCTTATAAATCTGTGCCAGCAGGTTATTAGGTTCACAAATGAGGCGCCATAATTGTTTACCAAGCAAAGAAATGTTGAAAAGATACAGGTCCCGGAAATCTAATCCACCCACGAACTTCGGTTGACAAACGGTGTCCCAGGGAATCATATGCCAACCCCATTTATTGTTTTTCCTCGACCACTAGTAACGCCGTATGGATGTTGTCATGTCATCAATAATGTTTTGTGGTAGTGATTAGATAACAGCTTTGATGAAAATTTCTTGTCCACTAAAAGAGAGGAGGTGTTTGTTCCACTAAGACATACGGGGATTCACTTTATCCCGTGTGAAGCCAAGGGCTGCAGTTTTATTCTTTTCTATTAAGAGGGGTACCCCAAGGTAGATTCCAGTATCAACCACTTCCCTAACTTGAAGTATAGCATTAATAGCCTGTTTATGCTCAATCGATGACTGTGGATTAAAGAAAATGGTTGATTTTTCAAAGTTTACCGCTTGTCCCGAAGATAGAGAATAAATGTTAATGGCATTCTTCAAATGTTCCGCCTCCATGGTATTGTTCCTGATGAAAACCATGCAGTCATCTACAAAAAGGAGATGATTTACTCGAGGCCCATGTCGACTATCACATAGTCCAGGTAGATGCTCATTCTGTTGTTCAGCATTAAGAATTGCTAAAAGACCTTGAGTACATAATAGAAAGAGGAAAGGGGAGAGTGGATCCCTCTGTCTTAAGCCACGTTTTGGCTTGAAAACTGGTGAAAGAGAGTTATTTACTCGAGCAGTGAAAGAAATAGATGTAATACATCGCATGACTATAGATACCCAAGTTGAGTTAAAACCCATTTTAAGCATGACCTGCCGAAGGCAGGACCATTCCACTTTGTCAAAAGCCTTTTCCAAGTCTAATTTAAATGCTGTTGCTTGAAAGAAATTTGATTCTCCTGTATTAAGGGAGTGAATGAGCTCGTAGTAATGTTCCTACCTTGAACAAAAGCTTCTTGGTTATCGCTGATACAATAAGGGATGATGGATTTCATTCGATTGACCATGACTTTGGCAACAGTTTTATAAATGACTATACAAAGACTAATAGGACGTAATTGCCGCATCGTAGTTGGTTCAGTGGTTTTCGGTATTAAAACCAAAACTGCTCGGTTAATTTCAAACATGTTTGCTTTCCCTGAGAGAAGATCCAGGCAAAGATTAATCACGTCTTGTCCTACTGTGTCCCAGTATTGTCGGTAGAAACCACTTGGCAGTCCATCAAGGCCAGGAGCTTTCCTTGGATTGATGTCTCGAAACGCATTTATGATTTCCTCCTGTGTAAAAGGCTTTTGTAATGTTTCGTTCATAGAAGGGGTGATAGAAGTATTAATATTATTAAGAATTTGAGGCGATATATCAGGGTTAGATGATGAAAAGAGATTCTTGAAATAGTCAACAATAATTCCCATGATATCTCTCTCATCATCATGCCAAAGGTTATTATTGTCAAATAGGCCTCTTATAGTGTTTTTCTTGCGCTGCGCATTTGCCCGAGCGTGGAAGTAGGATGTATTTTTGTCTCATTGGGCAAGTCACATTGTACAAGACCTTTGCGCCCAGTATGCTTCTTGTGATTCAAGAAGGTGATTAAGCTCTGATTTCGCTGCAACATAGGATTCTTCCTCAAAAAGTGAACGACGATGGTGTAGGAAGGCGTTAATTTGTTTATGTAATTTATTTATGCGGTTTGTAGAGATGTATCTCTGGTATGATTGCCAATTATTAAGGCAAGTTCCAACAGCTTGTATTTTTTCAATGGTAGAGCCATTAGTATTTGACCATGTGTCTTTAACAATGGATATACCAACCTTATTGTGTTCCCAACAGTTCCGAATCTAAATTGGTGTTCGTGCGTTTGGATGGGTTGATTAATGATGTAGTCAGTATCAATGAGGAAGAGGCAATGATAAGATTTTGCATTAAATTATGATGTGGTGCGGTACATAGGGTATGTGTTAACCCAATCTGTGTTTGCAACAAAACAATCGAGTCGTTCGAGGATAGTTGGAGTGTTTGGTCCTAATTTAGTCCAAGTGAACCACCCATCTTTAGGTTTGCAGTCGTATAAGTTGTTTCGAGATAGACAGTCCCTAAAATTGTTAATTTGTGAGCGTGCACGACGACTCCCTCCTTGTTTTTCATTATCAGAGAGTATTTCATTTAGGTCTCCTCCTATTAGCCATGGTAAAGGTGATGAGGAATTTAGAGAGTTGATTAATTGCCAAGTTTTGGTTTTTTTGGTTTGTTTCCGCATAACCATGGATTCATGAAAAATGGAATTGATTGGTATTAGTGTGAACAATACTATCAATATAGTGGTCAGAGTACGAACGCAAATCAATATGGATTTTATTATTCCATAATAGAGCTAAGCCGGAACAAGATGGGCTGCTTTCAACAGGTAAACAACCAGACATACTTAGCATAATACACAGTCTCTCACAATGGTACTTATTTAATCAAGTTTCACAAAGAAAAGTAGCATCAGGGTTAATCTTCATGAGAAATCGTTTTAGAGCTTGAACTGTCTGAGTTTTACTAAGACCCTGGCAGTTCCAACATAGTTTCTTTATTTCCCTCGGCGGGGTTGAAAGTCAACCTCCGCCGAAGAGTTTCTTTCACTGCTCATCCCAGCTTCGTCTTTTGAGATCGGTGGTATGGATTGAGGCCTCTTGGGCTTGACGACATCTTGAATTGGTGAATTTCTTTTGGTGCTACGAGTGGTTGAGACCAAAGCGCCTTTGTCAGAAGCTGCAGGTGGTGATGATTCTTTAGAGAGCCAATCCTCAAATTCCAATATTAAGAATGATGTTGGTAGATGCACCTTACCCAAATCCTCGTCAAGTTCAAGGATTGCTTTGGATGTGGGACTTAGTTCCATAGCTGGATATGTGTTGATTGGGCTAGCACATTTTGGAGCCGCCAATTGTATTTCTTGTGCTGCTGGTTTTGTGCGCACAGCACCCTTGTTCGCGACATTAGATGATGGATTGGTGTTGCCTTCCTCAAGGGGCGTATTGAGGTTTATATCTGACCCAGCAGGGCCATGGTTGGGGTTTGATTTGCGGCCACTATTGTGGCAGTAGCAGTAGCAGCTGGTTGTGAAAAGGTCACACCAGCCATGGTAAGTTGGTTGGCAGCCGAGGCAGCTATGGTGTGGTGGTGATCGGTAGGTGTGTCAGCAACCAACGGTTTGTCTTGTATTTTTGGCATGAGATGTCCTTCATCTTCCCTTTTCTTGGTACCGTCATGCGACGTAGTTTCCCCATTATTATGGGGTAGAGAGATTAGTAGACAATTAATGTAAGGAAATATATAGAAAATAGAGTGAAGAATGTAAATACCAATGGTACCTAGCTTCTTTGTTGTAAGAGTTTCAACCTCGTTGTATCTGATTCTCCCTTTGGATCGTGATGTGGTTTCTTGATTTTTTGGTGGGATATATCGTAGCCAATCTCCATATTGTAGTTTTGTATTCTCAGTGATTTGGAGGGTTGGGCAAAGGTTGACCGAGTGGCCGATGATACCACATCCATGGCATAGAGTTGGTATTCTTTCGTATTGTAATGGGCATAATTTTGGTTTGGATCCCGAACCACCAATGGCTACACAACGTCAGATGGATTTGGTAACGTTCCACTCAGAGGTAATCAACTGTGTTGCTGCCTATACGTCAGGAATCTATCTTGAGCACAGTTCCGATCATTGATCCGAATGATTCACCGGTTTGATGTGCAATGTTGTCTTCATCCATTAGAATGGTCGGCACACCAAATATTCGGACCCAGATATTCATTTTGGTGAAGGTATAATCTGCAATGCTGAATTGCGAATTAAAAGGGGCAAGAGCAAGCCATTCATCTTTATACGTCCATGGACCCCTTTTAAGTATGTCGTTTCTAGTTGATTCATCCGAAAATTTGATTTTGAAGTAGTTTTGTTTCAGAATGGAAATTGATACAACCTTGCTAGCTTTCCAAATACCTTGAAAAGCACGGACGATAGCGTGGTCTTCAATGTGTTTGGAAGAAATAAGTTTCCCAATCAATAGCAAGTTGATGTCTTCGTTTGTGGAATCTTAGTTGAGAGGAGTAAAGACCAAGCCTTGTTCTTCTTGGGTGAAGTTCAATTCATCTAGTTGTTGAGAGAAAGAGTTTGAAGCCATAGTTGTTTGGAGAAGTTGGTGCGATGGATGCAAAAATTTGAGAAGTTTTTGTGGTTGATGCAGGGTGATTGTGCCTAGGGTGAGAGGAGTATTTATAGTAGTGTTTGATAGTGGGACAAAAAGAAAGGGAAACAGATTCTCGGTTATAGGAATTTCTTAGGGAATTTAATTTATTTGTACATATAAGACAAAGGGGAATGAAGAATACTCGAAAAAGGAAATGAGAATAATGTGATTAAAGATTTAAATCCGTTTCCATATTTGATTAGAAAAGATGGCAAGTATGGGTATTCTAAGAAAGGTTAGCAACTTTCCCTTGTAAACTAGAGAAGCAAGTAAAAGAAAGTAGTCTTTATTTGACATGGTATTGATGAGCTTATATATGCTGGCTGCCGAAAGTTCAAATTAATATGGCAAGGTGGTTGGGATTGATGTGGGGGAGAGGCAAATTGGAGAGGGATCTTGCTTGGTATTTTAGGAATGTTAATAGAATTGTCATATATGTGAGGATTTGATTTGGTGATATTCATAAAAGGTGGTAGAAAAGAAAATTTGGATCTTGTTTTAATGGAGAGGAACGAGGTTTTATGTTTTATAGGTTTGGTGATTTGATTCTTATTATTGAAGGTGAGTGTGTAGAATGGTGTCATATTATGGATTTTAATGAAAGAGATAAAAGTGTAGTTTAAACTCTTCGCTAGAAAATATGTATACGTAGCATTAAGTTTGGGAAAAGTAATAGGTGGCGGGAATTTGAGTAGTTTTAGTATAATTGAAGATTTATATTCTAAAAATGGTATGTGCCGAAAGATTGGCCAATTATAGTTTCCATGTCTAAAGTGATAGTAATATTCTCTATATAGAGGGAAAAAGAAAGAAATTTAAAGGTTATGTTTTGTTTCCATAACCGAAGAGGGAAATAGATATGTATAGCCGTTTTAATAAAGACTATACTTTGTTTAATATGGATTGTTAGCGAAAAGGGCAAATTTGAGTAATATTGGTTGGATGAATACTTGAATGAATAATTGGTTGAGTGTATATATGTTGGTGTCCAAAGATTCAAAGTAGTATGAGGAGTCGGGTGCATTGGACATGTAATTGTAGTGTGTTTGATTTGTATGCTGAAAAGGTTGAGGAAATTGGTATAATGGGTTACTTTATAAATTGATCTCATATTAAATTGTTTAATAAATGAAGTAAATTTATAAATTAGAATTTTACCTATAACACTTACATTGTAGTTGCCAGGATTGTGAAATTTAGGATTTGAAAAGAGCGTAAAGAATGAAACATGGAACCTTGATTTCATACTTAGTTTTAGCATAGTAGGCGACATGATAAGGTAGGTTTTGCCAGGGTCAATTTGGAATCCATACGTATCAGTTTCGCTTTTGTTCATGTTGTCATTGGAAAAGGTCTTTTTTATGCTTATAAATAATGCTAGTTGGGAAATATAGCTCAAAATTGAGTTGTTTGATGTGTTGATTTCCTTTCATGTTTGAAAATGATAGGGTATTTATAGTGGGTAAGTTGATTAGTACAATATTCGGAAGATATCGTATAGCAGTGTTCATATGGACACAGATGATAGTATCGAACCAAAGCCATGAAGGCCAGAATAATTGCCTGTAGAAGGTAGTAGTTTCAAATGCCATAGGGCATCGAATAGATGCTTTCCCATGAAGGGTTGGTATAGTAATTTTATTGCTATTTTTAACTATAAAAATAAAGAATGGAGAAAAATTTGAGAGTGTGAGTATTGTGATTGAAAGGAAAGGCGATGTGCACAACAGTTGCAGCCATAGGAGGTCTTTTGAATGATGGTGCCATATAGTCTTGTGATGCAACGGAGCAAACCAATATCCTGGTGGTACAGAAAAAAAAACAATAAGAAGCTTAGAGCAATAAAGAAAACCAAATGTAGATGTAATATTGGAGTAAAAATTGATCCGTATGTTTTGCTAACAAAGAAATGAGGGAGCTCCAAGTTGGAGTAGGTTTAGTAATTAAAGAATTCGCTATAATTGTTCGGTTGGTATATCCGACAGGATTGGGGTGTGTTCGAATCAGATCTGCTCTCAAACTCAAAATATAAAAAAACATGGTCAAGAGGTTGTAGGGATGCCATGGTTGAAAGAGGCAGCCCCAAAAGGCTGTGGGAGGGACGTGCAAGCCACCATACTTCGACAGCAACATGGTCCAACGGCCAGCGGCGAGAAGAATGGAAGAAGCGGTGGCTTTGCATGGTGTTAGGGGAGGTGGTAGGAGGAGGCTGGTGAAGGAGGTGTAAAGTGGGGGGAAAGGAAAGAACAACAAAAAAGAGGGAGGGGAGAGAAGAGAGAGTTGAGAGCATTTTTGAACCCCGTTGGAATTTTAACCACCTGTTGGAATTTTTACCCATTGGAATTTTAATCGAGTAAAAAGTTCTAAAAATGAAGTTAAGATGTATAATCATGTTCAAAAGCCCATAAATAAATATTTTAAGTCATAAAATATGATTTAATCTTATTTTTCGGTAGTTTTGTTCGGGTTTAAAGCGTGCATGCCTAAATGGCTTTATACTGGACCAGTTAGAATTTTAACCAAGTAAAAAGTTCTAAAATTGAGGTTAAGATGTATAATCATGTTCAAAAGCCCATAACTAAATATTTTAAGTCACAAAATTTGACTTAAACTTATTTTTCAGTCGTTTTTTTGGGATTTAAGGCATGTATGTCTGAATGGTCTTCGCAATAGACTCATTGGAATTTTAACAGAGTACAAATTTCTAAAAATGAGGTTAAGCTATTTAATCATGTTCAAAAGTCCATAAATAAATATTTTAAGCCATAAATTTTGATTTTATATTATTTTTCGGCCGTTTTCTTGGGGTTTAAGGCGTGCATGTCTAAATGGGCTTTACAGCGGACCCGTTGGAATTTAACCGAGTAAAAGTTCTTAAATTGAGGTTAAGCTATATAATCATATTAAAAAGCCCATAATAAAATATTTTAACTCATAAAATTTGATTTAATCTTATTTTGTGGTCATTTTGTTGGGTTTAAGGCGTGCATGTCTAAATGGACTTTACAGTAGACCCTTTGGAATTTTAACCGAGTAAAAATTTCTGAAAACGAGGTTAAGCTAGATAATCATGTTCAAAAGCCCATAACTAAATATTTTAACCGAGTAAATTTTTCTAAAAGTGAGGTTAAGCTATATAATCTTATTTTGTGGCCGTTTTGCTGGGTTTAAAGCGCACATGTTTAAATAGGCTTTACAGTGGACCCGTTGGAATTTTAACCAAGTAAAAATTTCTGAAAATGAGGTTAAGTTATATAATCATGTTTCGAAGCCAATAACTAAATATTTTAAGTTATAAAATTTGATTTAATCTTATTTTTCTGCCGTTTTGTTGGGTTTAAGGCGTGCGTGTTTAAATGGGCTTTACCGTGGACCCGTTGAAATTTTATCCGAGCAAAAAGTTTTGAAATAGAGATTAAGTTGTATAATCATATTCGAAAGCCCATAATAAAAATATTTTAACTCATGAAATTTGATTTGAGATTATTTTGTGGCCATTTTACTGGGTTTAAGGCGTGCATGTTTAATTGGGCTTTTTACAGTGGATCCGTTGGAATTTTAGTAGAGTAAAAAGTTCTAAAAATGAGGTTAAGCTATATAATCATATTCAAAAGCCCATAATCAAAAAATTTAACTCGTAAAATGTGATTTAATCTTATTTTCGGCCGTTTTGAGCGGTTTAAGTCATGCATGTATAACTGGGCTTCATAATGGACCCGTCGTAATTTTAATATAGTAAAAAAATTTTGAAATTGAGGTTAAGCTATGTAATAATACTCAAAAGCCCATAATCAAATATTTTAACTCATAAAATTTTATTTTATCTTATTTTCCGGCCGTTTTGTTGGGTTTAAGGCGTGCATGTCTAAATGGGCTTTACAGTGGACCCGTTAGAATTTTAACCGAGTAATAATTTATGAAAATGAGTTTAAGATATATAATCATATTTAAAAGCTCATAATCAAATATTTTAAGTCATAAATTGTGATTTAATCTTATTTTTTGGCAGTTTTGTTAGGGTTTAAAGCGTGCATGTCTAAATGGCTTTTATAGTGGAATAGTTGGATTTTTAACCGAGTAAAAAGTTCTAAAATTGAGGTTCAGCTGTATAATCATGTTCAAAAGTCCATAAATAAATATTTTACGTCATAAAATTTGATTTAATCTTATTTTTTTACCGTTGTTTAGGGTTTAAGGCGTGCATGTCTAAATGGGCATTACAGTGGACCTGTTAGAATTTTAACCGAGTAAAAAGTTCTGAAATTAAGGTTAAGCTGTATAATCATGTTCAAAATCCTATAAAAATATTTAAAGTCATAAAATTTGATTTAATCTTATTTTTGCGGCCATTTTTTGGGGTTTAAGGCGTGCATGTCTAAATGGGCATTACAGTGGACACGTTGGAATTTCATCCGAGTAAAAAGTTCAAAAATTGATGTTAAGCTATATAATCATATTCAAAAGCCCATAATCAAATATTTTAACTCATAAAATTTGATGTAATCTTATTTTGTGGCCGTTTTGTTGAGTTTATGGCGTGCATGTCTAAATAGGCTTTATAGTGGACTCGTTGGAATTTTAACCGAGTAAAAATTTTAGAAAATTAGGTTAAGCTATATAGTCATATTCAAAAGCCCATAATCAAATATTTTAACTATTAAAATATGATTTAATTTTATTTTTCTTCCATTTTGTTGGGGTTTAAGGCATGCATGTCTAAATGGGCTTCATTGTGGACCTGTTGGAATTTTAACCCAGTAAAAAGTTTTTGAATTTGAGGTTAGCTATATAATCATATTAAAAAGCCCATAATAAAATATTTTAACTCATAAAATTTTATTTAAACTTATTTTGTGGCCATTTTGTTGGGTTTAAGGCGTGTATGTCTAAATGGGCTTTACAATGGACCCATTGCAATTTTTACCGAGTAACAATTTCTAAAAATGAGGTTAAGCTATATAATCATGTTCAAAAGCCTGTAACTAAATATTTTAAATCTAAAATGTGATTTAATCTTTTCCTTCAGCTATTTTTAGGGTGTGCATGTCTAAATTGGCTTTATAATGGACCCGTTGGAATTTTAACCGAGTAAAAAGTTCTAAAATTGAGGTTAAAATGTATAATCATGTTCAAAAGCCCATAAATAAATATTTTACAGCATAAAATTTGATTTTATCTTATTTTTCGATAGTTTTGTTGGGGTTTAAGGCAAGCGTGTCTAGATAGGCTTCCCAGTGGACTAGTTAGAATTTTAACCGAGTAAAAATTTCTGAAAATGAGGTTAAGCTGTATAATCATATTCAAAATCCAATAATCAAATATTTTAACTCATTAAATATGATTTAATCTTATTTTTCGGTCGTTTTGTTGGGGTTTAAGACATGCATGTCTAAATGGGCTTCATAATGGACCCGTTGGAATTTTACCCTAGTAAAAAGTTTTTGAAATTGAGGTTAAGCTATATAATCATTTTCAAAATCCCATAATCAAATATTTTAACTCATAAAATTTGATTTAATCTTATTTTGTAGCCGTTTTATTGGGTTTAAGGCGTGCATGTTCAAATGGGCATTACAGTGGATCCTTGGAACTTTAACCTGGTAAAAAGTTCTAAAATCGAGGTTAAGCTATGTAATCATATTTAAAATCCCATAATCAAATATTTTATCTCATAAAATTTGATTTAATCTTATTTTGTGGTCGTTTTGTTGCCTTTAAGGCGTGTTTGTCTAAATGGGCTTGACAGTGGACCCTTTAAAATTTTAACCCAGTAAAAATTTCTAAAAATGAGGTTAAGCTATATAATCATGTTCAAAAGTCCATAAATAAATATTTTAAGTCATAAAATGTGATTTAATCTTATTTTTCGGCCGCTTTATTAGGGTTTAAGGCGTGCATGTCTAAATGGGCTTTACGGTGGTCCCATTGGATTTTTAATCGAGTAGAAAGTTCTAAAATTGAGGTTCAGCTATATAATCATTTTCAAAATCCCCTAAATAAGTATTTTAATTCATAAAATTTGATTTAATCTTATTTTGCGGCCATTTTGTTGGGGTTTAAGGTGTGCATGCCTAAATGGGCTTTCTAGTGGACTCGTTTATATTTTAACTAAGTAAAAAATTTCTAAACTTGAGGTTAAGATATATAATCATATTCAAAATCCCATAATCAAATATTTTAACTCATAAAATTTGATTTAATCTTATTTTGGGGCCGTTTATTGGGTTTAATGCGTGCATGTCTAAATGGGCTTTACAGTGGACCCGTAGGTATTTTAACTGAGTAAAAAGTTCTGAAAATGATGTTAAGCTATATAATCATATTCCATATCCCATAATCAAATATTTTAACTCATAAAATTTGATTTAACCTTATTTTGTGGTCGTTTTGTTGGGGTTTAAGGCATGCATGTCTAAATGAGCTTCACAGTGGACCCGTTGGAATTTTAACCGAGTAAAAAGTTTTTGAAATTGAGGTTAAGCTATATAATAATATTCAAAAGCCCATAATCAAATATTTTAACTCATAAAATTTAATTTAATCTTATTTTGTGGTCGTTTTACCGGGTTTAAGGCATGCATGTTTAAATGCGCTTTACAGTGGATCCGTTAGAATTTTAACTGAGTAAAAAGTTATAAAATTGAGGTTAAGATATGTAATCATATTCAAAAGCCAATAATAAAAATATTTTAACTCATAAAATTTGATTTAATCTTATTTTGTGGATGTTTTGTTGGGTTTAAGTCGTGTTTGTCTAAATTGGTTTTACACTTGGCCCGTTGGAATTTTAACCGAGTAAAAATATCTGAAAATGAGGTTAAGCTATATAATCATATTAAAAATCCCATAACTAAATATTTTAAGTCATAAAATGTGATTTAATCTTTTTTTTGTCGTTTTGTTGGGGTTTAAGGCATGCATATCTAAATGGGCTTTATAGTGGACCCATTGGAATTTTAACCGAGTAAAAAGTTCTAAAATTGAGGTTAAACTGAATAATCGTGTTCTAAAGCCCATAAAAAATATTTTAAGCCATAAAATTTGATTTAATCATATTTTGCGGCCGTTCTGTTGAGTTTAAGGCGTGTAAGTCCAAATGGATTTTACAGTGGACCTGTTGGAATTTTAACCGAGTAAAAATTTCTAAAAATGAGGTTATGCTATATAATCATGTTCAAAATCCCATAGCTAAATATTTAAACTCATTAAATTTGATTTAATCTTATTTTGTGGTCGTTTTTTGGGGTTTAAGACACATGTCTAAATGAGCTTTACATTGGACTCGTTGGATGTTTAACTATGTAAAAAGATCTAAAATTGAGGTTAAGCTATATAATCATATTCAAACACCCATAATCAAATATTTTAACTCATGAAATTTTCTTAAATCTTATTTTGTGCCCGTTTTGTTGGGTTTATGACGTGCATGTCTAAATGGGCTTATAGTGGACCCGTTGGAATTTTAACCGAGTAAAAAGTTCTAAAATTGAGGTTAAGCTGTATAATCATATTAAAAAGCCCATAAATAAATTATTTAAGTCATAATATTTGATTTAATCTTATTTTTGGACGTTTTGTTGGGGTTTAAGGCTTGCATGTCGAAATGGGCTTCATAGTGGACCCGTTGGAATTTTAACCGGGTATTTTTTTTTTGAAATTGAGGTTAAGCTATATAACCATATTCAAAATCACATAATCAAATATTTTAACTCGTAAAATTTGATTTAATCTTATTTTATGGCCTTTTTGTTGGGTTTAAGGCGTGCATGTCTAAATGGGTTTTATAGTGGACCCGTTGAAATTTTAACCGAGTAAAAATTAATTGAAATGAGGTTAAGCTATATAATCATGTTCAAAAGCTCATAAATAAATATTTTAAGTCATAAAATGTTATTTAATCTTTTTTCGGCCATTTTTTCTTGGGTTTAAGGTGTGCATGTCTAAATGGGCTTTATAGTTGACCGTTGGAATTTTAACCGAGTAAAAAGTTATAAAATTGAGGTTAAGATGTATAATCATGTTTAAAATCCCATATAAAATATTTTAAGACAAAAAATTTGATTTAATCTTATTTTGTGGCCATTTTGTTGGGGTTATGACATGCATGTAAAAATGGGCTTTACAGTGGACCCGTTGGAATTTTAACCGAGTAAAAAGTTCTAAAATTGAGGTTAAGCTGTATAATCATGTTCAAAAGCCCATAATCAAATATTTTAACTCATAAAATTCGATTTAATCTTATACTGTGGTCGTTTTGTTGGGTTTAAGGCATGCATGTCTAAATGGGCTTTACAGTGGACTAGTTGGAATTTTAACCGACTAAAAATTTCTAAAAATGAGGTTAAGCTATATAATAATATTCAGAAGCACATAATCAAATATTTTAACTCATAAAATATGATTTAAACTTATTTTTTCAGCCGTTTTGTTGGGGTTTAAGGTGTCATCACTCATTTTTATCCATATTATAAATATTATAATATTATTATTAAATTATAGTAACTATTATATGTGTGTGTATTTATATGTATATTTATGGAATATGTTTTTCGTATGTATGTATATTAATATTATAGTTATTATTATTTGGGCTAACGGAAACTGATCACGTAATAATATATATATATATATGTGTGTACATAATAATTAATGTCAGTCCAGTTAAAAATGTCTAATATTACAACTCAATACCCTATCTATTACAAAGGCCCGTTTAGCCCAAAAATTAAATAGCCTAAACCCTAGGATATCTGATATTTTTCTCCCTTATGCTACAGCCGCCAATGGATCTGAGCCGTTGGATCAGATCTGATCCAATCATCCTGATCCAGCCAAGAGAAAGATCCAGAACTTCCACGCGCGCGTACTGGCCATCGCTGCGACTGCTCAACTTCACCACGCGCCCGACTGCTCGCCTCTCCGCCTCGTGGCCAATCTGCCGGATATCCCGCGCTGCCGTACGCTGCCCCATACACTGGCTCTCAACCACCATACATGCAAAACCGAAAACCAAGCAAGATCAGATCTAAGGCATGGGCAAAACTCAAATCGAACAGTTTAGATTAGGTTTTATTATTATTATGCATGTACTATACTCGGATATAAGAATCCGAACAAGTCATTTGTAACCAGTTTTATCAAGAGCAATAAAAAAAACCAAACCCTCAAGTTTCAGAGGTAATTTTTCACTCTTTTCTTTCATTTCGAATAAAAAAATAACAAAACAAACAACCAAAAAATAAATACAAAGAAGAGATTAGGGTTTAGGCCGGTCTCAAGCTGCTACTGCCGTAGGTGGTTGAGGGAGGTGTGCCAATGAACATGCACCGGTTTATTTATTAGATCTAAGTTTTTTCGTTTAGGATTAGGTTTTAAAAAGATGGTTTCGATTTTAGTTTTTGATTCGGGTTTCGGTGTTTTAAAAAAATAGGGGGATGATTTCCCAGAATCCGCACAGTGGCACTCCACCGGATTCTAAAAAATCATCGGCGGTTCTGAGTTTGAAGGGGCGGAGTTCATCTGGAATTTCAGAAAAACCTTAAAGGTTTTCTCTTTTTTTTTTAGTTTTTTTTGACCAAAATGATTTTTAAAAAATTGGTAACATTTATACCCCATTTAAAATCAAAATGGGATAATTGAATCTTTTAAATTCCTCCGTCCCAATCGTTTTTGCTCCGCATTCCCTCCAATCTTCATCACTATCATTTCGGTCACCTATTTTATAAGTTAGCCATATCTCCTAATTTTGGCCACTGAGTTTTGTTTTTGTTTCATTTGAGTCTCAGGATCAATGGGTAAATTCCCCATTTAATCACTCTTTTATTTGGTTTAATTGCTCATATGTCCAGTTTTTTTCTTTCTTTAAATTAAGTATATTTATATATTATATGTATGTTATGTATATACGTAACACATATATTTAAATTAAGTATATTTATATATTAGTATATTATATATATTATCATTATTATCTTAAATATGCTATGTATTATATAAGTCAATACTTTATGCATTATATGTATATACGTATTAGAGTTATTAGTAAAATATTACGTATTTAAGTTTTAAGTTTATATGTATGCATACATATTGGGCCACATTTCACTTATTATATATATTTATTGCTTTGGTATATTTTTAGTATATATAATATATGTTACCATTAGTTATATTTTATGTCTTTATATGTATTATATTATACGACGCTTTTACATATGTATTTCATGTATATGTTATTATATATTATCTATACCACACATTTATTTTTTTATACACATATATTTTTATATATATTATGCTATATTTATCATTTTGCTATATTTGAAGTGTGTATCATACGTATTTTAATTTTATATGTTCTATATGTTAGTATATATTACATATTATAGTATATATTCTATTTATTTATGTGTATACGACTATAATTATGTTGTTGATGTTTATTTGTTAATGTCTTTGCTTTTATCTACACTTGTATTTATTATTCAATTATTATGTTTTTATTTAAATTTGCATATCGGATATATTAACTGTTTAATGCGGTGCTCCTTTTTTTGACGGTAAACTTGGCTACCAGTCTAAGACGTAGATGGTAGTTTTCGTTTATCCCTCGAATACTGGAGCCCTTAAAATTTACTCCAACATATAAGCAAATTTTAATTTGATCATCACTTTAACCTGTAAAATTCAATATTAATAAAGCGGTAATTATATTTTTTTGGTACCAATTTTTGGGCGGTGTGGGGTGCTAATCCTTCTCCATCCATAACCGACTTCCAGACTTTGTTTTATGGTGTCCGATTTATCCTTTTTAAAATGATCGGTGGTGACTCCCTCGTTTAATATTTTTAACACCCCTATTTATTTACTCCCTGCAATTTTATTTCAAAATACACATTTTTTTCAAAATTCCCTTTTTTAAAAACATTTTCCCAAAAAAATTTAAAAAACAAAAAAACCAAAAATAGAAACTCGAAAATTTTAATTTTTTAAAGGGTCGCTATAGCTTGGCGACTTCGCTGAGGACAAATTTTTGTTTTAACAAAAAGAGAGTCAGGCCTTTTTTTTAAAATATGTTACCGCTTTATTAATATTAAAAATTGTGAGTTAAAGTGACGATTAAACTAATATTTGTTTATAAGTGCGAGTTTATTTTAACGCATTTAAAATCTAGCATATAAACCCATTTCTCTAAGTGAGGGGAAATGCTATTGCTCGAGGGGATATCGTTCCCCCATATGGGCCTAGCAAGTACCTTCGGGGCTCTAATACTCTATGCTTTCGAGGGAATATCGTTTCTCCGTATGGGCATAGAGGAATGGGTCCCCCTAAATTGAACCCAGTTGAAAGGAGCCTATAATGGGTGATGACCGGGAGCCTTGCTGCCCTGAGTAGGGGACATCTAGGATAATTTGGGTACCTTTTAGCACCAAAACTGCATATAGAGAACATAGAAAACCCACCCCTTTAAAGCCATGTGGATACCCTAGGTGTTTTAGATTTTAAATAGGTTTTTATTCGATGCTTTGTTTAATCTTTCTGTCTTATTTCTTTATTTACATATTTTATTTGGCACTAACTTATTTCTTTTTAGGTCTTATTTTGGTTTTACATTTTTATTCGCATCTACGTTATATAATGAAGGGTCGATTCTCAAGTTGATCACTCAAATTAGAAAATTTTCATCATGAATGGGAATTATCTCAAGGCAAAGATAAAACATGTAGGATCAATTTTGGTACCTAAAAGCGATCACGCCAAATAAAGGTGTCAGCCGCAGCTCTTTATCCATTTATTAACTTAAAGACATATGAGGGATCGAAGTATTTTTATCTGCTTGAAACAATCGAGGAGTTAGAAGAATCGAAGCCTGCCTACAGAAGAACATGTTTTATCTTCTGTAATGGGAACCTTTTTATATTCGAAGAAAGTTGTTCTAGGGTGATTATCTATGGAATTAACACCTTTATTTGCATTCATACAATATCATAACATGGTGTTGATTCGAGAATGGTCCAATTTAGAAGACATTCGAGATAGGAGAGATGTCTGCGATGCTAGGAGCGATAATGCTATAATATCATATTGGACCGAACGAGGACAAGTAAAGAAAAAGTTCGACTATGAGGCATATGTCAGAGTCAGAGACGGTATAACTCAGACGTAGAGGTGGATCCTCATCGAATCCAGTAGGGGCCATAATTACTCATATTTTGAAATCTTCACATTTAGCCCCTTTTAAACTTTCAAATATTTTAATTTGGCCCCTCTAGAAATTTTGAAAATATTATTAATGTGTTTCAAATCATTTTTGAAATTTTAGTTGAACTCATACGAGAATTTTACATTAAACCCTTTACTATATCTGAAAGTCTTGATTTAAACCTCCAAAACTTTCAAGGATTTTAAATAAATTCCTTTAAGTTGGATTGTCAAGATCCGCCTTGCTTGGACACATTGTTCATGGTTCATTTGCACTCGAATTTACCAAAGAAGAGACTCTTGTCTGTATTTTACCTGCACCAGTTAATAGTCTTCCCAAAAGGTCCGAAGTACATAGATTGTACCGCCGCAGATCCTTGGAGTAGCATACGTAGAGGATGATGGGTCTGCCTATCGGTTCAAAGATGACATTAAGACGTGGAGTTCAATTTGTGCTCCCCAAAGTCAAGATCTCAGGAAAAGAAGCCAATCGTTATCTTTAAGTCATTTTCAGCTTCTAGAAATAAGACATCTGCTCCGTTAAATGAAAGTCTTTCTAAGGACTACTCGAGAATCAGCAACTCATTCGCATTCATTCTTGCATCATGACATATTTAGGTTGCTTCATACATTTTTATGACGCAGCTAATCATGATATTAAAATTATCCAAGTCTTTAATTTTGTAAAGCATTCATGTGTAGTCATTGCATCATTTTTTGTTGCCACTCGAGATAGGAGCCTCACTATTGGATTACCATTTTCCAGATCCATTGACCCATTCTTTTTCTCCTCACTTCTTCATAATCATCCGACAATCCAAAAAAAAAACTCACAAATATACTTTTTTTCATAGCCTTCCACTAAAGTGAGCACTATTACCTCCAAAACTTTCACTACCAGCTTCATATCCATTCATCACCAAATTACTCAGCCATACATACCCACCGCCTCAAGTTTTTCACCATATCATCTTCAAAACTATCATCATTTGGACCTGAAATGCCACTGCTCAAGACGAAAGTTCAAATCAGTGAGGCATCTGAAAGCCACCCTTTAAATTTGAGAGCAAACCTTGGAGGTGATCATGTTGGGGTTGACAAGTCCAACAAAAATGTTGGCTTTACGTGCTTAAAACGGTAAAGTTTGAGATAATGGTTAATTCAAATATCCATCAAAAATCCATTTTTACGAATGGTCAAAGGAAAATAAATCCTTTGGAAAAATCCAATTTCATGATTGGTATAAACTGATTGTACCCATGAGAATGGTATAGCTAGCCCAGAGCAAAAGGCTACCGGTAAAGGCAACTCAAAACGTTGATCCCTGTGCATTTGGGAAAATGCAAAAGAAATCTATGAGTTAAGCTGTAGATTTTTTTCAAATGTCAGAGTGTAGTGATTTTTGTCATAATGAAAATTTCATTTTGTTATTTAGAAAACATTTTTTTTCATTCTTTGATTTTTATACATTTCATTCATTGTTATGGGACATTTTTGTCTTCATATATGTATCTGTACATATTTTTTAGAAACCCAAATATTAACTGCAAAAGTAACTTTAATTTCGAGCAGCTTATGTTTAGGGGAAAACAAATACTGCAAGGACATTACAAATGTGAACATCTTTTGTTCTATTTAGGCAGATGAGAGGAACAAAATGATTGTTCAGGTAATGGGCAGATCCTATTGAGTGAATTCCCCTCTCAGGCATTTGTCATTTAAGGTCCTTGAATCGAGTGTTGACCCTAAACTTCTACCCCTGAAGACTATTTTGATATCCATGTATGGGATGACGAGTGGCATTCCTTCACTCCCTTTCACAAATAAGAAAAATATGCATTTGATGTCCCCCTTTGAGCCTGATCGTTTCTTTTCGTTAGAACCCAGACCTAGGATCACCCTCACACTAGGGGCAAAGAGGAAGAGGATTTTGTTTGTGAATCGAAGTCACCCAATTTTGACCACATCACAAAGATAATGCTTCATGAATAAGTTCAAGAAATAAGGATTGGCGTACTTGATACGAAGACCAGAGAAACTTCAGAATAAGCTGATAAGAGAAATTTTTGTTCGAAAGGACTAGCTACACCAAATTAAAAGTTTGCCAACGAGAAACTTGAAACAATGAAGATTGAAAGCACCAAGCCAGAAAGTGCAATAAAGGACATTAAAGCCTTGGAGATTTAATTACAGTTGAATAAAAGTGCATCAACATTCATTCAAGATGCCAGCTACACGAGAAGAGGAAATGAACTCTAGGGTGAAAACCCAAAAATGGGTAGTCTAGAGCGATCCAAGAAATAAATCAGGATTGGAAGATGAGAAGAGGGTATGGAAGTAATCAACCACGATATCCATGATTTTTTTCTTATCTTCCCGCCAGATGTTATTATTATTATCAAAAATGCCTTTTATTTTATTTTTCTTTCGACGCCCATTTGCACGGGCATGAAAGAAAGAGGTATTTTTATCACCATGGGCAAGCCAAGAAACTTGGGATCGTTGAGCCCAATATTTTTCATGAGCCTTAAGGAGATGATTAAGCTCATATTTTGCTGCAAGGAACCTTTCTTCTTCTGCTGGAGATAATCGACGATTTAGACTGGAGTTTATCTGTTTGTTAAGTTTGGAAATACGACCAGAAGTAATGAAACTTTGGTACGATTGCCACTCCTTAAGATTGGATCCGACTGCTTGAATTTCATCCAAAGTGGAGCCATGAGTAGTGGCCCAAGTTGTATGAACAATGGAAATACAGTTCGCATTATTAGACCAACAATTTTCAAATTGGAAGTGGTTATCTTTGGATATAAATTGAGGATTGTCGATGTATTCAGTGTCCATAATAATGAAACAGTGGTCCGATTTAACATGGAATTCGGATGTGGCTCAATAATTCGTATTAATATTAAACCATGTTGAATTAGCAACAAATCGATCAAGGCATTCACGAATGGTGGGAGTGTGAGGACCTGATTTAGTCCAAGTGAACCAACCCTTAGCCGGTTTGTAGTCAAATAGGTCATTATTAAGTAGGCAATCTCTAAAGTTATTGATTTGAGATTGAGCTCGACAACAAACTCATTGTTTTTCATTGTCAGAAAGTATATCATTAAAATCTCCTCCAATAAGCCAAGGGAGGGTCAAAGAGGAGTTTAAAGAATCGATTAATTGCCAAGTTTTAATTTTTTGAGATGTTTTGGCATAACCATAGATGCAGTGAGATAGAAATGCGAATTGTTAGCATGGATAGTAGAATCAATATGATGACCAGAGTATGAGAGCAAATCAACTTTTATTTTATAATTCCAATATAAGACTAAACCGGAACAAGATAGACTACTTTCTATGGGAAAGCATCCTAGCATATTAAGGGAGATTCGAATACGTTCACATTGGTATTTATTAAGATGGGTTTCACTAAGAAATATAACATTAGGATTTATTCTTCTAACAACTCGATTTGAACTGCCTGGGCTTTACCAAGACCCCGGCAGTTCCAACATAGAATAATCATTTCCCTCGGCGAGGTTGAATATCAACCGCCGTCGGAGAGTTTTTTTCGCTGCTCATCCCAGCTTTATCTTTAGAAGGAGGTGGTAAAGGTTGAGTTCTCTTGGCCTTGATAGCTTCATTCATAGGGGAGCTTCTTTTGGTTCTGCAATGTGTCGGAGCCATGGATCATTTGTTGTTAGAAACTGCGTATGGTGGAGTCTCTTTAGATAACCAGTCATCAAATTCTGAGAGCATAGTTGGTGTTGGTAGGAACGGCTTACCCAATTCTTTGTCAAGATCTGGGTTTGCAGTGGGCTTAGAGTCATTTTTTTTGCCGGGAAGTGCTTTGATCGGATCAGCAGCAGTACGCACAGCTACATCATCTAGGGGAGATTCAGTCAAGATTGCATCCGTGACCGTTGTACTTTTGTTCACAGCTACTGATGAACACAAGCTTGAGTGTGCCATTTCCTTGTTGGCCGATGAAGCAATGTATTGGTGGGAAACTGTCATTCTTGCAGTACCCAAAGAAGCGATGACCTGGGAGTTCTTCCTTCGTGAATTCTGAAAGAAGTACATTAGTAGTACTACATCGCTGAGAGGAGAGACACCTACCTTCACCTAAAACAAGGAGGATGACCTTAGAGTAGTACATCCATGATTTTTGTAAGTACTGCCGGTACGGAGTTGAATACATCAAGAAGGGGGAGGAAAATGTAGATAGTTCATCAATGGCCTGAATGATAAACTACACCCTATGTTTACAGCATTGGGTATTACCAATTTCCAAGATCTTGTGAATAGGGTCAAGGCTACTAAAACTGCTCAGAGAATTCAGAAAATCGGTGGATCAACCAAGTCAGAGAAAAGATATCGAGATGACTCCCATTCTTCTGAGTCTTTCAAGAAATAGAAGTATCATGATCCGAAACAAAGAGATTATTCACAGTTTTCTCGTCCTCGAATACATTGCTAAGCCTCAAACCACAACTCAGTTCCTTCCTTATGTAAATTCTGTTGAGAGTAGTGATGGCTCTAGAAAATAGACGAAACTCCCAATTTGCAATTTCTGTCAACACAGACATTCTGAGGGACAATGCCGTAAAAAGTCAGCTGTATGCTTTTCCTGTGGAAAAATGGGACATCTTATTCGCGATTGCCCTAAGAATACCGTTAAGTCCACCTATGCATTAATTAACTCGTCATCTTCTACTCGATCTTTCCGAGGCAAAGGAACAAGGCAAGGATCTTTCGAAAAGCCTGGTGGTTCATCCGAGGCATCCTATCGCCTGAATCAAAGGCCTCTTCACACATGTACCACGTGAGAGGCAAGGAAGAATATGGTGATCTCAACATCTTTAGAGGTAAAAAATTCGAGGATGAATTTTTCTTAAGGGGGAGTTGTAACACCCCGAAAACTGGCCTAGTCGAAAACAGGTTTCGATGACGAAAAATCTATATCGGGGAAGTCTAAATAATTTATTGTCTTGAATTATGTGGTTATAAATTTAGTATTGAATCCCAAATAAGTCAAATCTTAGTTAGAGACCTTATCGAAATCTTTAAAGTTCTGAATTCAAGCTTAGCGTATGGATACGATAGGACCTGTATCGGTACGACTCCTTCAGTTTTTAACTAACTTACCGAACTCTGGCTAGCCATATCGATACGACCATAACACATATCAGTACGGGTGTCTGTTAAAAACTATTTCAGTGACTAAATAGTAAGAATTGAAAGTTTAGGGGTAAATGTGTGAATTCTAAAAAGTTGAGGGACTAACCTCGTAATTATCCCATTTTAAGGATGAGTCACCTCCTTGCTTAGACAAAATCTCGTGAATTCCTTGTGGAATTGTAAGAAAATATGTCATAGAATTGATAGCTAATTGATAACAATTATTGCTATCCAAATTGTTGGAAAATGAAAACATTAGTTTAAGCTTACCTATCTATAGAGGAAATCTTGCTACTGGATAGTGGTGAGGTGGAAATTTGTTAAATTAAGATTACCCTTAGCTTGAAGGAAGCTAGTACATAAAAGAAAAGAAAGATTGTTGAGTGGAGAAACATTTCCAAAATTAACCGAGGCATTTCTTACGCCCATCTTCATCTTTTCTCTAAGAACAAGCAAACACCTCCATTGTCATCTTCAACCTTAGCTCAAGCTAGCACCTCTCTTGAATCCTCAAGCTTCCATTGATTTCTCTACACCGTTTGATAGCCCTTGCTCTAGTAAGTAAAAGCCCTCAAACAATTCCATAAGCCTATGGAAGATTAAAGTTTAATTTTGATTTAAGGAGCTTTAGGCTAAATCCTTGTTCTTCAATCCAAATCCATGGGGAGCTATTATAGATAGCTCTTGTAATTTAAATATTAAGTTTGAATCCGTAAGTATCAATTCTAATAATCTCATATTGTTACTACCTAGCTCAAGTTTTGGAGGAAGCGAATCCATGATCTCCTACCTAAGCTAGGAACAAAGTAATAGTAATCTGAGAACCGTAGAAGCATCAAAGTCAAGGTGAGTGTAGTTGTAGTCTTGGGATTAGGCTAGGTGCCTATCCCGAATCATTGATTATTGATTATTTCATTGCTAACCATTGTATTGTAGTTATTGCATAAAAACATTGTTGGAAGCCTTATGGGTAAGTATGAGTAAGTGTTGCATCGATTCCGCGTCTGAAGAATTGTTATTTTTGTCATCGAAATCATTGAAGCATTGCCATATAGAACTATTGATTATTGGCTATTGCATATTGACATTAAAACATGCCTATTGCAATGGAAATTATTGCGATTGATTTATTGTATTGAAATATTACTACCGAATCATTGTTATTGATCCATTGTTATGAAACTAATGTTATTGAATACCATTATTGAAATATCGATTATTGACTATTGGACCTTGGATTCGAGAGTATTGGATACAATTGGCATGCCACAGAAATAATGAGCTCATTAGTACGGGTAGGCTACGGCCTTTATACTAGTGCGGATGTTGTGATATTGATCAAATTGGTGCGGCGGAGGATATATGACTAGACCACTATTGATTTTGGCGATGAGGGGGAATTTAATCGAGTAAAAATTTTTGAAATTGAGGTTAAGCTATATAATCATATTCTAAAGCCCAATATCAAATATTTTAACTCATGAAATTTGATTTAATCTTATTTTGTGGTTGTTTAGTTGGGTTTAAGGCGTGCATGTCTAAATGGGCTTATAGTGGACCCGTTGGAATTTTAACCGAGTAAAAAGTTCTAAAAATGAGGTTAAGCTATATAATCATGTTCAAAATCCCATAAATAAATATTTTAAGCTGTAAAATATGATTAATCTTATTTTTCAGCTGTTTTATTGGCTTTTAAGGCGTGATGTCTAAATGAGCTTTACAGTGGATCATTTGGAAGTTTAACCAAGTAAAAACTTCTAAAATTAAGGTTAAGCTGTATAATCATGTTCAAAAGCACATAAATAAATATTTTAAGTCATAAAATTTGATTTAATCTTATTTTGCGGCCATTTTGTTGGCGATTGAAGCGTGCATGTCTAAATGAGCTTTACACTAGACCCATTGGAATTTTAACCAAGTAAAAAGTTCTAAAATTGAGGTTAAGCTATATAATCATATTCAAAAGCCCATAATCAAATGTTTTAACTCTTAAAATTTGATTTAATCTTATTTTGTGGTCGTTTTGTTTGTTTTAAGGGGTGCATGTCTAATGGGCTTTATAGTGGACACGTTGGAAATTTTACTGAGTAAAAATTTCTAAAAATGAATTTAAGCCATATAATCATGTTCAATAGTCCATAACGAAATATTTTAAGCCAAAAAATGTGATTTAATTTTATTTTTCTTCCGTTTTGTTGTGTTTTAAGTCGAGCATGTAATGGACCCATTGAAATTTTAACCGAGTAAAAATTTCTAAAATTGAGGTTAAGCTATATAATCATATTCCAAAGCCCAATATCAAATATTTTAACTCATGAAATTTGATTTAATCTTATTTTGTGGTCGTTTTGTTAGGTTTAAGGCGTGCATGTCTAAATGGGCTTATAGTGGACCCGTTGGAATTTTAACCAAGTAAAAAGTTCTAAAAATGAGATTAAGCTATATAATCATGTTCAAAAGCCCATAAATAATTACTTTAAGTCATAAAATATGATTTAATCATATTTTTCGGCCGTTTTGTTAGGGTTTAAGACGTGCATGTCTAAATGAGCTTTACAGTGGACAATTTGAAAGTTTAACCAAGTAAAAGTTCTAAAATTGAGGTTAAGATGAATAATCATATTGAAAAGCATATAAATAAATATTTTAAGTCATAAAATTTGATTCAATCTTATTTTGTGACCATTTTGTTGGGGTTTAATGTAACACCCACGACCTAGATGTCACGTTTGGGCCTCACGCCTGAAACCCAACCAAACAATTTTGACATAGTTTAGCCCAATCCACAAATCCATTATGAAAATCCATTTAATTACAACCCAATAAAACATAATAAATATTTGAAAACATATACAGTAGAGCTCCTTTTAAAATTTCCATTTTAAACTTTTGACTCAACCGTTTGAAAATCCAAATACAATTTACAATATACAATAGGTTCCTACGAATACATAGCCCAAGGACCTAAATAATGTACTCCGATGAGATGAGGCGCTGGAATACTTTCCTGATGGTGCTCTTCCAAGAACGAGCCAAACCTACTAACCTGCGAACGGAAACAACGATTCCGAATGCTGAGATGACAAAGCTCAGTGGATACACCGCCACTCAACCATGCTTCATACAAATCTTAAATAAAGCAATGCAACATGAATGACATCATGGCAAGATAACAATAGCGCTTCCATAACCGCCTAAACACATAGCATTATGAATGTATGATCACGCACACAGCTCATACAAGTACCTCATACGTTTACCTAGCACCACACAGATAACACCAACAACATTAAGTGAGGTCCGCATCCACAAAGCATCGGAATCCTACACTTGAGTGAGGCTCGCATCCACAAAGCATCGGGATCCTACACTACGAGTAAGGCTCGCATCCACAAAGCATCGGGATCCTATACTCTAGGGGATGAGGCCCGCGTCCACAAAGCATCGGGATCCTACATCCATGCTCAGAATCTCACATCAAGCATCTTCGAATGAGGCCCGGGTCTACAAAGCATCGGGATCCTACATTCGGGAGTCTTCAAGGTGTTGCAACACACTTAGGGTATCTAAATCCCAACAAGGGATGACTCAACCATCTAGGTGTTCCATCAGCACACAGCAAAGACCCTAGCCACCACACAGCCTTGACCTCGACACAAGGGTCTTATCGCAGACAGCTCTAACACACTTACCATCGCCCTATGGTTTCTATCAATTATTATACCACCTTATTGAGCTTATCTATTTATTAGTATGTTATGAAAGTACAAATTAGCCGTTCTCATTAATTTATCTTATTATTCAATAAGACTTAACCTTATAGGCGCCCACCTTATAGGCGCCCTTTCCACACACAACAAGGGCCCAGATTACCACACAGCATCAATCGATCCACCTAGGATCCCTATGGGTTACCACCTCACATAGCTTACCCAACATATAACGAGTCATTACCATTTATTTCAAACACGGGGTTTAAATCTCCATTTCTCAGTTTTAATATTCATTTTACACCTTAACAGAACCTCAGGGCCCTCTGCCTCGAATTATAGAACCCCTGAACGCAACCTCAAAATTCTTGGGAAGATTGCCGACCGAGTACCGATACTCCAAGGTGAGTATCGGTACTCCCCTCTAGGTATCGATACTCCCCCATGAGAACCGATACTCCAATTAGGTTCAAATGAATTAGACCCTAAGCCGTATCGATACGCTCCGTGCCGTACCGGTACTCCATATCGATACTTGGATTGCCCTGTACCGATATCTACCCAAACCGGTACCCCTACCTTTATGTACTGGTACGCTAAAGCCTCCACAAGCAATGTAACAGTGGGTATCGATACGCCCCTTGCGTACCGGTACGCGAAAAAGTTATTGGAATCCTTAATATGTAAGGGGTACTGATACGCTGGGAGGCGTACCGATACTCCCCTTACAACCCTCTCCCTTTTATACTAAGGCGTACCGATACACTAGCCCTAGTACCGGTACACGAGCCCGATTTTTGAACTCTGGGTGCGAGTTTCACCTAGAAACCCTGTTTAACCCCCATGGTTAAATCCCAAATCGTTCCTACAAGTTATGGTGATAGTATTAGGTGGATTACTACCGAAATTAAGCCATAGCAGCATCAAATCCACACTTTACCATTAAAGAGGTCAACCAAAGCATAACAAACCTTAAACACCCAAATCACGCACAAAGCCTATTTTTATGAGTTGCAGGAATTCAAAGGAGTTAGTGGTGTACTAACCTTGGATTATAGCTAGTGAAGAAGCCCTCAACAATCCATTCTCGCTCTTCTTCTTCAAACCCCCAACTAAACCTCATACCTCATCGAACCAAGCAAAGCTTACCTCAAAATAAAGATCCTTTAATGCTAAACAACTTTTCCTCTTTGCCCCAAATGAGATTCATACCTTAGAACTCAAAGATTTGACCTTGAACATGAAGAAGTTTGGGTGGAAGATGGGAATGGGTAAGAGAGGGAACAACGGGACCAAGAAGATCTCACCCCTTTATTTTTTGTAGAAAATAAAGTCCCAAATTAGCCCTTTTTGTCTTCAATTTGATATTTACCAAAAAACCATTCAATTATCCTTCCAATTCCATCACAGAACCAACCCAATGTAAGCCCAATAAGGCTCTCAAGGCCCAAACATCTTGGCCTAAAAATGAAGCCCATGCCTCGGGTTAACCCGACCCTCAGATTCTAAAACCCGGGTCGTTACAACTCTCCCCTCTTAAAAATATTTCATCCTCAAAATTTAAACAAGGAAAGGAGAGCATCTGACACAATTCCAAACGACTCCTCGCTTACACATGTCCACGGGACACTTCTGCCACTTTTAACCTTGAATTCTCAACTCTCTTCAAGAGTCCTAAAAAAAATCTATTCTCGAAACCAGAGCGACACTCACAATGAACCTAATCGCGGATCAACAACGGTTCATCTCAACAGCACTGTCAGACACCAACCCACTAAACTTACTCCAGATGAGTCACAACTCGGTGAACGAACCTCTCTACCAACACTAGCATTTCCAAAGTCTTGAACTCGACCCTCATCTGTGTTCAAAACGTGACACTTCTTCAAGGTATACTACGGGGCACTTCCTCATATAAAATCACCATAACCCACGATTCAGGAATAACAAACCCTATCAATCATGTTCTATCATCCATCTAACATGAAAATACAACCTTCTTTCACAACTTGGTTAACTGACACATGACTTAATGCCTTATTTACTTGAACCCACTACGACATAAGCAGATACGAATCCACGATCAAGCGATTCTACTAGCCAAGCCACTTCGGTTCCAAAAGAAAATTGTTACCACAACCAAGCTCTACTAGGTATCAAACCACCAAACTGTCCTCAAGGGCCCGAACACTATTTTTCACTCCCAATCACCAAATTCTGTCTAGCGTTGGTGCTAAAACTTTAGTAAGTCCTTCAATATTCCTAATGGTTCTCTCAACACAACTTATTACAACACAAGGATCCGATTCCATACAACTTTAACCAAGACCCACATTTCTTCGAAGCCATTCGGAACATCTTACACTGTCGCCAAACATGAAAACAATCCATCTCAAACCAAAATAAGCAACCCTCTATTTATCGAACTTAAGATTACCTCGACGCGTTCGTAAGTCCAAAACACTCTTCGAATTGCCCTTAAAGTTCAAACATCGCATCAAACCTCAAAATTTAACACTAATTCCCCTTAACCTTCGACTTACGAGACCAACATCCTAAACGATCTTACGGGAATCTCAAAACTCTTCAATATTAACAAGATCATCAGCACTGAAAAACAAATACTGACCTTCCATTGTTATACATTGACCCACAACAACTAACACCACTATATCTCACTATACCAACATAAGCACGTCCCAAGGTGAACCCCTTGGCGACATCGCTCGCATCCCCTCCTCTACCAAGGAGTTATCACATGAGGGGTTCGATAAATGTCAGACCACAAGGTGATGAACGCTTAATACCGAACTCAACACATCTCTTATCCTAGGTACTACTCTACGGTCAAGAGGTTATCCCACTCAACCCTCAAATAGCACCACGATAACCACTTGCATATCCACCGCTTTAAACCACAGACTATCACTCTTGCGTCAACTATGCGAACCAAGAACGTCTTGCAACCTACAAGGTCCTCTTCAACTAGCATCACATGAGCACAACACATAAGCTGAAGAGATATGATTTATTCACGCACAATACCGACAAACTAGTTCATTCCAAACCTCAACTTCGAGATTCTTGCTTGGAAACCAAGGCACCCCTTGCACTCACGTCACCAACCCGTACCAAAGGTAAGTCTAACAAGTCCACAGGGACTGTTACTCCAAACCATACACACCACCCATAATGGAACCTTTACTTACCAACACTTACCAATCCATTAATTTACCAAACCAATATCAACCTCGAGGAAACTTATCACAAAACTTGCTCAATAAAATCTCTGCCAAGGTAAGAACAAGAAATCAAACTGCCATCAAGAAACTGAAAACCACAATGGGACCAAATCATCTAACACACTCTCGGTAACAAGATTGTCCTTTCTGGCATAAACAACATAGTGTCTAACAAAAGCTTGAGCGAAGACTCTAACTGCAAATCTCACCTGACCTCCTCTGTGATACTTCGACAATGACCGAACACCGCTTCTCGAAGAACCTTGACTACTCCCAGAAGAAGTCAACCCCAATGACTGAACCGGTAAATACTCATCCACGATTGAGCAGTCCTTTACTATGCGACCCGATGTCTGGCACTCATAACAAATTCCCCCAAGCAAGAAATATATCTCAAGTTGATGGCAACCACAAGGCTCACGAATCAGTGGGAGAGACGCTAGGACCGAACCATCAACACTCTCCGTTATAGAAGAAACCGATAAGCCCCCTACAAAACCTTCAATTTAGATTTTTGGCCAACCCTCAGCTGATCTAAAGCAACTCTTTTTGATCCGCTCGAAGCACAAACCCTCCCCTCTTTAGGGTCTGAAAAGAATCTTATGATGTTTTGATTCCCCAAAACACGATCTACAAAATCCTCAACTGACTCAATGTTGGCTCTAAGGTTATTTGAGTGCTTCGTACTAATGACTAGTTTAGAAAATATCTCGGGTAAAATTGTTGTCCCGTGCAGCAAAATGTCAACTTGAATCCACATCTAACCTCAACCACCTTTATTCTTCGATAGCAACAAACTTTGGGCATAACAAATCAACTGTAGGAAAAATCTTACTCATACCTAACATTGTTCGACACCTTAAACTGACTACAAGTACCGATCCCTCATCTTCTTCATAAGAGCTTCACTGACATACATTTTCTTGACTCACCCAAGAAAACATCCCATGTTGAGAGAACAGGCTGTGGTCCTAACCCTACGGTCTCTTACCATTCATATGCATTACCCTTAAAAAAAGACGATACAGTCAGGATTCCCTTAAGACTATTCTACCTCATCCTCAGATCCCTCTGAGTGTTTCTTAACCATCAATCCAATTGATCAGGTCATCATTTCTCAACCCCTTTACCACACTTAGAATCGTAACAATAGTGCTCATTCTATTAAAGGAACATAGCTCTCTTCACGACTCTTCTTGGTCAATCTCGCGCCGTCAACTCAACTGGTCCAAACCGCATTCAGAAGATGGTAGTTTGCCTTTCCCAATACCCTGGGTTTGATTCCCCCGAAACCTCGAAGCTTCCAACACTACACTTGTCATCTCAAGCTGTCTCATGACTAAACAACAACTGGTGGCCAAGATCATATCAATTCATTTAGGAGACAACTCCATTGTATCTGTTAACCATGTATTCTCAAGCCTTACTCAAGCATCGCCTCACGCAAAACCCACGATGTCCTTTCGGCCACTACTATAAACAACCGCAACAAGCATACCTTGCTCAAGATCTTAGGGTATTCAGCTTACTAAGAGCGTACTTGGGACCTCACAACCATCATGTACCTCTCCACATTAGACGAAAATGCATACCTGCCAGGCGGCTACATTCTCATCACATGGTGCCCACCATTTAGGTTCACTTACTATGAATGATGGGACCCCCGAACGACACTCTACCACTGGTCAATCAAAAGTAAGTCCTCTCATTCGTTCCATAAGGGTCGTCTACCAACACGTAAAATCTCACCACTAGAGGTTCTCACCATGAACTCAAGGCTTTAAGGTAATTTACGGCACATAACCATGATTACTTCTCAAGCGATGGGCGGGGGGCACACCCTCAACTCCTCTATTCCTTCATAAGCCCAAGCTTATTGTCTGAGATAACTCTGATCTCAGAAACATCCTCAAAGGAATCAACCAACACCACGACCCTCACGACCGCGATCAAATCTATCTTAATGTCGCAACCAGCGACACACGCGAACATAGGGCACACCATTCAGATTCCAGTCTTGAAGAGTACAACTTAGACACACGGACTCGTATTCGCTAGACACCTATTCCCGACTCCTAACCACCCCAGGGTTTTCCTAGAACCGGCTAAACCTAGGCTCTGATACTAAATGTAACACCCACGACCCGAATGTCACATTTGGACCTCACACTTGAAACCCAACCAAACAATTTTGACCTAGTTTAGCCTAATCCACAAATCCATTATGAAAATCCACTTAATTACAACCCAATAAAATATAATAAATATTTGAAAACATATACAATGAATAACTTTTTAAAATTATATTATAAACCTTTGACTTGACCATTTGAAAATCCAAATACGATTTACAATATACAATAGGTTCCTACGAATACATAGCCCAAGGACCTAAATAATGTACTCTAATGAGAAGAGGTGCTGGAATCCTTCCGTGATGGTGCTCCTCCAAGAACAAGCCAAACCTACTAACCTGTGAACGGAAACAACGATTTCGAATACTGAGCTAACAAAGCTCAGTGGATACACCGCAACTCAACCATGCTTCATGCAAATCATAAATAAAGCAATAAAACATGAATGACATCGTGGCAAGATAACAATGGCGCTACCATAACCGCCTAAACACATAGCATTATTAATGTATGATCACGCACACAGCTCATACAAGTACCTCATACGTTTAACTAGAACCACACAGATAACACCAACAACATTAAGTGAGGTCCGCATCCACAAAGCATCGAAATCCTACACTTGAGTGAGGCCCGCGTCCACAAAGCATCGGGATCCTACATTATGACTAAGGCCCGCGTCCATAAAGCATTGGGATCATGTACTCTAGGGATGAGGCCCGCATCCACAAATCATCGGTATCCTACATCCATGCTCAAAATCTCACATCAAGCATCTTCGAATGAGGCCCGCGTCCATAAAGCATCGGGATCCTACATTCAGGAGTCTTCAAGGTGTTGCACCACACTTAGGGTACCCAAATCCCAACAAGGGATGACTCGACTATCTAGGTGTCCCATCAGCATACAGCAAGGACCCTAGCCACCACACAGCCTTGACCTCGACATAAGGGTCTTACCGCATACAGCTCAAACACACTTACCATCACCCTATGGTTTCTATCAATTATTATACCACCCTACTAAGCTTATCTATTTATTAGTATGTTATGAAGGTACACATTAGTCGTTCTCATAAATTTTTCTTATTATTCAATAAGACTTAAACTTATGGGTGCCCATTCCGCACACAACAAGGGCCCAGATTACCACACAGCCTCAATCAATCCACCTAGGATCCCTATGGGTTACCACCATATAACGAGTCATTAGCCATTTATTTCATACACAGGGTTTAAATCTCCATTTCTTAGTTTTAATATTCATTTTACACCTTAACGGACCCTCATGGCCCTCTGCCTCGAGTTATAGAACCCCCAAATGCAACATCAAAATTATTGGGTAGATTACCCAGCGAGTATCGATACTCCAAGGTGAGTATCGATACTCCCTCTAGGTATCGATACTCCCCCATGAGTACCGATACGCCAATTAGGTTTGAAAGAATTAGACCTCAAGCCGTACTGATACTCCATATCGATACTTGGATCGCCCTACACCGATATTTACCCATACCGGTACCCCTACCTTTGTGTATCGGTACGCTAAAGCCTCCCCAGGCAATGTAATAGTGAGTACCGATACGCCCTTTGCGTACCGGTACGCGAAAGCATTACTGGAATCCTTAATATGTAAGGGTACCAATATGCAAGGAGGCGTACCGGTACTCCCCTTACAACCCTCTCCCCTTTATACTGAGGCATACCAATACGCTAGCCCTAGTATCGGTATACGAGCCCGATTTTTGAACTCTGGGTGCAAGTTTCACCTAAAAACCATGTTTAACCCCCATAGTTAAACCCCAAATCGTTCCTACAAGTTATGGTGATAGTATTAGGTGGATTAATACCGAAATTAAGCTATAGCAACATCAAATCCACACTTTACCATTAAAGAGGTCAACCAAAGCATGTCAAACCATAAACACCCAAATCATGCACAAAACCTATTTTTATAAGTTCCAGGAATTCAAAGGAGTTAGTGGTGTACTAACCTTGGATTATAGTTGGTGAAAAAGCCCTCAACAATCCACTCTCATTCTTCTTCTTCAAACCCCCAACTAAACTTCATACCTCATCGAACTAAGCAAAGCTTACCTCAAAATAACGATCCTTTAATGCTGAACAACTTTTCCTCTTTGCCCCAAACAAGATCTATACCCTAGAACTCAAAGATTTGACCTTGAACATGAAGAAGTTTGGGTGGAAGATGGGATGGGTGAGAGAGGGAACAAGGGGACCAAGATGATCTCACTCTCTCTATTTTCTATAGAAAATAAAGTCAAACATCAGCCCTCTTTGTCTTCAATTTGATATTTACCAAAAAGCCCTTCAATCATCCTTCCAATTCTATCACCAAACCAACCTTCCAAGCCCCAAGGCCCAAAGTAAGCCCAATAAGGCTCTCAAGGCCCAAATGTCTTGGCCTAAACCCAAAGCCCATGCCTCAGGTTAACCCGACCCTTGGGTTTCGAAACTCGGGTCATTACATTTAAGGCGTGCATGTATAAATGAGCTTTACAGTGGACCCGTTGGAATTTTAACCGAGTAAAAAGTTCAAAAATTGAGGTTAAGCTATATAGTCATATTCAAAAGTCTATAATCAAATATTTTAACTCGTAAAATTTAATTTAATCTTATTTTGTGGCCGTTTTGTTGGGTTTTAGGCGTGCATGTTCAAATAGGCTTTATAGTGGACCCGTTAGAATTTTTACCGGGTACAAATTTCTGAAAGTGAGGTTACGCTATATAATTATGTTCAAAATTCCATAACTAAATATTTTAAGTCATAAAATGTGATTTAATCTTATTTTTCGTCCGTTTTGTTAGGTTTTAAGGCGTGCATGTCTAAATGGGCCTTAGAGTGGACCCGTTGGAAAATAAGGTTAAGCTATATAATTGTAACCCCTCGACCCGGCCTAGACGCCCAACCGAACCGAGTGTGCTATATCAAATTTGCCGAAGCAAATCGGAGAAAAGTTACGAAAAGTCGGTCTATTTTTTTCTTTTATCTTGTATAGATGCAATTTATTATTCCTACATGTTCATACACGCAACGGGTAGTTCTCGAAGGAAACGAATTACAAGAAGGCAACCAATTGCACCATATTCAAAAGTTGAGGACTAAAACATAAATACTTTAAATTATGAGACCAAAAATGAATTTAAGGTTACTAATCCTCAATTAGTCCATTTATATGCCAACATGTCAAATTTCAGGTCAATTTAATCATCCCAACTCATACAATTGCATTCCCAAGACTCAAGGACCAAAATGAAAGAACCAGAAACCTTCAAGATTCCAAAATAACTGATTTAATGGTATTCGTACCGGTACACTTACTAGTGTTTCGATACGCCCTTATGTTTTTAAAAACTCAAAATCCAGTAGCTAAACCCCGTACCAAAACGCTTGATCACGTATCGAAACACTTGGCAAAAATGCCTATGACCGTATTGAAACACTTGCTTGAGTACTGAAACGTTAAGCCTGGAAAGGCTGGCCCGTATTGAAACACCATCCCGCATATCGAAACACTATGCTTGAAATGGCCTAGCCATACCGGTACGGGGACACTTGTTTCGATACGCCTGGACCTGTAATGTCATTTTTAACTGGTTTCTCACACAAATCTAGATGCATTTAGGTCCTAGCAACTTGCATACATACATATAAGCATCCAACATCACATTTAACAACACTTGTACCATGGTTTAACTACAACACAAGATTATGCCACCAAAAGATTGATCTAGAGGCATGCTCCCTATAACTCACCACCAAACATACCAAGATGCTCAATTAAACATTTACCAGTAACAACACCATGCCAACAACACATCAATACCAAAATCAATAGGAAAAGCTCATCAAAGCATGTCATCAAAGCAAAATCATCTAGATGCATACCTAGGTAACCATATAAACTCAACCATAGGTAACGATGCACTATATTCGAAACAACACATTTCCTTATTAATCGAAAATAAAAATTGAGTTAATACTCAAACAGTCTTGTCTTTTATCACTATGACCTTGCCCTTGCTGCCCCAAGCCTTAATGCTCTACATCATTAGGAAAAAGAGAGCGTAAGCACACTTTCTTAGTAAGGATTCTCTTAAAACAATGATGCAATAAAAACCCTTGAAAACCAACAATTGTTTTCAAACCATGCTTGCGACCTAAGCAAGTCTCAATGATTCCAATTCAAAACATGCATATCGACCATATGCAAAACATTATAAACCGCATGGTTAAGTCCCCAAAGCATTATATACAAAACCATGCATAAATTCCAAAGCATAAAATCTTAAACCATGCTTAAATTCCAAAGCATAAATCATAAACCATGCTTAAATTCCAAAGCATAAATCAATAGGTTCAACAAAAGAACTTTCATATATAGGCAATTATAGTGACCCCGAACAGTCGACCACTATCCTTGATTAGCCGACCCGCTAACCTTTAGTTAACTGACCGTTAACTTTACACATCGTACACACGGATCTCCCTTAATGACCGTCCATCATCAAGATCATACCATGCAGACCGCATGAGTTAACAACCTTGCCGACCGCTCAACCCAAGTGATAACAGCACAGTCTGAGTAGCCGACCGCTATACCTCAAGGACCCTTAACCACGATCGATTTTTAAACATATTATAGTGCACTTTATCCTACGGCATGCCAAAAATATCCGAATGTTTTCTCACCTTGTCACATAGCCAATATATCATTTACAAAACTATTTACCCACTGTTTTATAATGCATTACCCAAAATCCCCACATATGCAAATCACATTCCCGACCGGAATAAAAACCAATGCTCACTAGCATTTAATATACTTTTAAGCCACTGCATATGTACTAAAAAACCATGCATTTACAGCAAGTAAAACCAACCATGTTTACGACCAAAACATGAATCATGCATGCTCATATCCGAACAGATATTAAGGAGGAAAGGAGGGAAACTTACTTCCAAGCTTAGGTAAGTGTTTCAAACTAAAACTAAACTTCCAAATCCACTTTCAAACCTTTGAAATACTTTTAAACCGTTTCCACTCTCTAATTTTCACTTCGCTTTGATTGCTACCGCGAAACAAGCTCCCGGCAAGCCTTAAACCACCTCAAGATGCTACGCCTTGATTATCCCCTATTTCGGCCACACAAAACCAGAGGAAACATGCATTAAAATGCATCCAACACTCTGTTTCAAACCAAAATCCCGTAGCTCTCAAGATGCCCACTCAAATCTCATCCGAAACATACCAAAATCAGCCTCAAACAGTACTCTATCTTAACCCAGCCATTCTATAGCGATCCAAAACATCAAGCTTCACCAATTGATATCTAAAAACTCACTCACAACATCATTTTACTTCCAGCAATGATTAAACACCTTAAACAACCCAAAAACCCTTAACTAACAACCTAAACAATTAGAGATTTAACCAATTTCGGGATTCCATTATTAAAAACAACTTATGCACATTATAATACATCCATAATAAGATTGAAATCAATCCACAACACTCGAAAAATAGATCCAAATCGAAAAATCACAAGATCCATCAATTAAACCTCAATTAAGCTAAAATCCATAATTAATCACCCAAAACCTATTAGAAAACATATGTAAAAAGCCAAGAACTTGAGAATTTCAGTAAAGAACCTTTCATTAGAGGAGAAGAATGAAACTTACCTCCAATGAATGAGTTTTCCCTTAATTGGATGATTTTTCCTCTTGAAAAACAAAGAAATTTAAATGAGATTTTTGGAAAACCAATTGAGAAATCATTTAGCAAATAAATGAGTTAAGAAATTAAGATCATTACCTTAAATCTCTGATGGAAAAAGAGTGTTTGGCTGAGAGTGTTTTGAGAGAAAATGTGAGAGAAGAAAAGTTATGTCAAATTGTGTTTTAGAAAAATAACCACCTTATAACTAAATCTTCTTTTAATTCTTTTAATTAAAACCTTTTTTAAAATAATCCTAATTAAGAGGAAAATCAGATTAGACCAAATTTTAAAATAGCTCCTTAAAGATTCTAATTTTTGACTCTTTACAAAACAGTCACCTTTTAAAAACAGATTTCAAAAATTGCAATTTGGTCACTAGCCAAAATGTCACCCTTCCAAAGCTCGTTTTCCAAAATTGCTTTCACCAATATTTTTAATATAATAAAATATGATTTTAAACATATTTCCATATTTTTATCTTTCGAAAAAATATTCACTCCTGAATTCGACTCTAATCTCTAACCCGATCCACTAGACCATCTAACCAGCCCTAAAACTGCTAGGCCCAAAACTGGGGTGTTACAACTCCCCCCCCTCTTAAGAAATTTGGCCCTCGAAATTTACCTGGAGGAAAAAGATGCGGAAATTGCTCCAACATATCTGCCTTGCTTTCCCAAGTGGCTTCCTCGACACCCCGATGTCGCCACAAGACTTTAACCAGTTCTATCGCTTACCACGTAGAACCTTGCTGTTGGAATCAAGGATTTCCATTAGCTCCTCATCAAAGGATAAATCTGATCTCAACTCAATATGCTCCACCGGCATAACATGCGAAGGATCCGACCTATACCTTCGTAACATGGATACATGGAACATATCATGTATTTTCTCAAGCTCAGGAGGTAACCTCAACCGATAAGCCACAGGTCTAACCCGCTCCACAATCTCATATGGTCCAATAAACCTCGGACTAAGCTTACCCTTACGTCCGAACCACATCACCTTTTTCCACGGTGACACGTTCAAGAATACAGGATTGCCTACCGCATATTCAATTTACCTACGCTTTAAATCCGCATAAGATTTCTGCCGATCCGTAATCGCTTTCAAGCGCTCACACACAAGCTTAACTTTCTCATCCATTTCTTTCAACACATGTGGTAAGGAAACATGTTTTTCCCCTACCTCGGCCCAACACAAGGGCGTACGACACCTCCGGCCATACAATGCCTCAAATGGTGCCATTTGTATACTCGCTTGATAGCTGTTATTATAAGAAAATTCAACCAATGGCAAAAGCTTCTCCCAGGTTCCTTGGAACTCAATAATACAACACCTTAGCATATCCTCCAAGACCTGGATAACACGCTCAGACTGTCCATCCGTCTGAGGATGATACGCGGTACTAAAACTCAACCTCTAACCCAAAGCCTGATGTAAACATCTCCAAAACCTTGCTGGGAACCTCAGATCTCTATTTGAAACGATAGACTTTGGTACCCCGTGCAAATGCACAATCTCAGCAATGTACAAGTCTGCCAACTTATCCAAGGTATACATCGTATGCACTGGCAAAAAATGTGCACACTTTGTAAACCGATCGACAATCACCCAAATGGAATCCTTTTTAGCCGGTGTCAATGACAACCCTGTCACGAAGTCCATAGTGATTCTTTCCCATTTTCACTCTAGAATTTTCAACGGTTGCAACAACCTAGATGGAAACTAATGTTCATCTTTAACCCCCTGGCACACCATACACTTGGACACAAACTCCGCCACATCCTTTTTCAAACCAACCCAATATTACCATTCCTTCAAATCACGATACATTTTGGTACTACCGGGATGCATAGCAAAAGGACTAGATTGTGCTTCTACCAAAATAGTGTGCCTGAGCTCCAGAATTTCCATTACCACTTTTTAACCCTTAAAACACAGAACACCATCATCATCAAAATGAAAATCCATTGGATTACCATTTGCTATGTCCTTAACATGAGGAACTAAAGAATCATCATATGGTTGCTTAGCCTTAATCGACTGTGACAACGTAGGCTTAACTTACAATTCAGCCAACAACCCACCTTCCCGTGTCACACTCAACTTTGCGAACATCGCCCTAAGCTCAACCGCTACCTTACGACTCAACGCATCCGTAACAACATTGGCCTTTCCAAGATGATAATCAATTATCAAGTCATAATCCTTAAGCAACTCCAACCACTTTCGTTGCCTAAGGTTCAAATCCTTTTGAGACATCAAATATTTCAAACTCTTATGATCCGTAAAGACCACACACTTCTCTCCATAAAGGTAGTGTCGCCAAATCTTCAAGGTAAACACCACAACAGCAAGCTCCAAATCATGAGTTGGATAATTGCGCTCATGAACCTTCAACTGCCTCGACGCATATGCCACAACCTTTCAATCATGCATCGGCACACAACCCAAACCAACATATGATGCATCACTATAAACCATAAACTCCTTCCCTAATTTCGGTTGAATCAACACAGGAGCATGTGTCAAAACCTCCTTCAACTTCTCAAAACCCTGTTGTTGCTTCTCCGTCCAAACGAAAGGAACACTCTTTTGCAACAACTTTGTTAACAGAGCCGCGATACTAGAAAACCTCTCAACAAAACGGCGATAATAACTTGCCAACCCAAGAGAACTACGCACTTCCGACACGGTCTTATGTTGTCTCCAATTGAGAATAGCCTCAATTTTCTATGGATCAACACGAATTCCCTCCGTGGATACCACATGTCTGAGAAACATCACCTCCTTAAGCTAAAACTCGCACTTGCTCAACTTGGCATACAACTTTTTATACTTCAAGACTTGCAACACAATCCGCAAATGCTAATCATGCTCCTCCTCGGTACGAGAGTACACGAGTATATCATCAATAAAAACCACCACAAACCGATCAAGGTACTCATGAAACACCCTATTCATCATTTCCATGAAAGCCGCCGGGGTATTTGTCAAACCAAACGACATCACCAAAAACTCGTAATGCCCGTACCTCGTACGAAATACCTTCTTATGAACATTCACATCCTTAACTTTCAACAAATAATACCCAACCTTAAATCTATCTTCGAAAACACTACTGCCCCACAAAACTGATCGAACAAGTCATCAATCCACGACAACGGATACTTGTTCTTCACTGTCAACTTATTTAACTGATGATAATCAATGCACATAGGCATCGATCCATCCTTCTTTTTTTACAAAGAGAATCAGAGCACCCCAAGGAGAAACACTTGGCCGAATGAACCCATGATCCAACAACTCTTGAAGCTGTGTTTTCAACTCATTTAACTCCTTCGGTGCCATCCGATAAGGAGCAATGAACACCAGAGTTGTACCTTCATAAGTTTCAATACGAAACTCTACCTCCATATCCGGACGTAAACCTGACAACTCTTCAGGAAAAATTTCCAGGTAATCATAAACAGCTCGAATGTCCTGTACCCGAACACTCTTGGCTTTCAGATTCATAACAATAGCCAAGTAAGCTTGGCAACCATCAAACATCATCTTCTCCGCTCGGGTACCCGAAACAACATTGGACAAGAATTTTACATTCTCACCCACCAGCAGAACTTCATGATCATCGGCCAACTTTAGAGAAATCCTTTTGGACTCACAATCCATCACCGCCTTGTGCTCTCTTAACCAATCCATACCCAAGATAATTTCAAAACCATGAAATGACAACTCCTTCAAATTCGCGGCAAACTCATGACCTTGCACCGCCAAAGGACAATGCCTATACAACCTTCTAGTTGTAACCGTCTCCCCAAAAGAACTAGTTACTAACATGCCAACATCCAAGATCTCAACAGGAACATTCAACAACAAAGCATTCTCACTTAAGATATATGAATGAGTAGACCCTGAATCAATCAAAGAAAACAACGACAAAGATTGCAATGTGAAAGTACTTGCGATCACATTCGTGTCGTTGCACCCCTCACAATGAGTATAGATCCGTGTTGGCCCACCATTCTCTGGTTGTACAGCAACAGCATGAGCCACAGCTCTCTGACCATTCTCGCATCTCTAAAAATTACCCCTGCCACGGCCTAGGCCCCTAGCAGGTACAACAGCCCGAACCGATGCATCACCCATAGCACGAGAACAATCACGCTTCATGTGACCAGGAGATCCACATATCCAGCAACTCATGGTATTTCCCCAACACTCACCCGCGTGGCGTCTACCGCAATGCTCACACTTAGCTACAATACGAACATCTTGGTTACCATGGCCACCACAACCCTTGTGATCCGACTTATTCCTCTTATCTCGAAACCTCCTATTCTGCCTCCTAAAATTGCCAGAGTTAGCTCCTCGCTTATTCGAGCCCATGCCCGAACCTTGTCCCGACACACTCAAGGACTGCGCAATATCCTTAGCGCAGTTTACAAGCACATCAAAATCTGCATAGTTCACCGCCAACAGGTATGTTTTGATATCCTTCACCAACCCATAATGAAACCTGTTGCACCTCTCAAGATCATCCGAAACCAACTCCGAGGCATACTGACTCAAACGAACGAATTTCACCTCATATTTTACCACTGACATTCCACCCTGAACCAAGGCCGTAAACTTACGTTTCCTCGCATCCAGATAATGAGGACCAAGATATTTCTTCTTAAAAGCTCTTTGAAAGAACTCCCAAGTTACATCCGCCTCCGGGGCATTAGCAATTGTGGTCACCCACTAATGATAAGCATCACCATGCAACAGCGACACAGTACAACCCAGCTTACGATCATCATTACAACCCATTTGATTCATAATACGAATTGCACTCTCCAGCCAATCCTCGGCTTCCTCAGGGCTCAAACCCCTGAACTCAACACCTCCCAAACTACAAAGACGCTCCAAAGGTAACCCTGGTTAACTACAATAGTAGGTGTCAGTGCCTGCGCATGCACTCTAGCCATCGGTGCTTGAAAAGCTCGCGTTATTGCTTGAACTAACAGAGTCATATCACCAAATACCGGCACTTGATGAGCCTGGGGCACACCACCAGCCCCAATATCGACCGGCAAAACCAACGGAGGAGGAAGAGGTAAAACATTAGTGGGATTCTCTTTCTCAACATTATTCTGCCTCATCCCGGCATTATCAGCCATTGAACGTGTCTCACGTCGAGCCATGCTAACAAACGCATCAAAACACATTAAAGTCAGGCTAACACAAGGCAAGACCATCTTATAAAACATTTTAAAACCTCGGTAATAGGTAATGTGTTCCCAATTCATACCCCAACATGATGTAATCAATCACCGTACATGTACACAGTCACCGAGAGTGCTACATTAGATTTACCGAAGCAAACCAGAGAAAAGTTACGAAAAGTCGGTCCATTTTTTTCTTTTATCTTGTCTATATGCAACTTATTATTCCTACATGTTCATACACATAGCAGGTGAGTTCTTGAAGGAAAAGAATTACAAGAAGGCAACCAATTGCACCATATTCAAAAATTGAGGACTAAAATGTAAATACTTTAAATTATGAGACCAAAAATGAATTTAAGGTTACCAATCCTCAATTAGTCCATTTACATGCCAACATGTCAAATTTCAGGTCAATTTAATCATCCTAACTCATACAATTGCATTCCCAAGACTCCAGGACCAAAATGAAAGAACCAGAAACCTTCACGATTCTAAATTAACTGATTTAACGGTATCTATACCGGTACGCTTACTAGTGTTTTGATACACCTTTATGATTTCAAAAGCTCGGAATCCAGTAGCTAAAACCCGTACCGAAACGCTTGATCGTGTATCGAAATGCCTGGCAAAAATGCCTATGACAGTATCGAAACACTTGCTCGAGTACCGAAACGTTAAGCCTGGAAAGGCTAACCCGTATCGAAACACCATCCCGCGTATTGAAATGCTATGCCTAAAATGGCCTAGCCGTACCGATACGGGGACACCTGTTTCGATACGCCTGGACCTATAATGTCATTTTTAGCTGCTTTCTCACACAAATCTAGATGTGTTTAGGTCCTAGCAAATTGAATACATACATATAAGCATCCAACATCACATTTAACAACACTTGTACCATGGTTTAACTAGAACACAAGATTATGCCACCAAAAGATTGATCTAGAGGCATGCTCTCTATAACTCACCACCAAACATACCAAGATGCTCAATTAAACATTTACCAGTAAGAACACAATACCAACAACACATCAATACCATAATCAACAGGATAAGCTCATCAAAGCATGCCATCCAAGCAAAATCAACTAGATGCATACCTAGGTAACCACATAACCTCAACCATAGGTAACGATGCACTATATTCGAAACAACACAACCAAACTCCAAAATTATAGTATTATACATGCTCAAAACCAGGGAAAACTAAATTACAAATCCTAAAAATTCCATGGCGAACGCATTGCCTTATTAACCGAAAACTAAAACCGAGTTCATACTCAAATAGTATTGTCTTTGGATCACTACGACCTTGCAGTTGCTTCCCCAAGCCTTAATGCTCCGCATGATTAGGAAAAAGAGAGCGTAAGCACACTTGCTTAGTGAGGATGCTCTTAAAACAATGATGCAATAAAAACCCTTAAAAACCAACACTTGTTTTCAAACCATGCTTACGACCTAAGCAAGTCCCAATGATTCCAATTCAAAACATGCATATTGACCATATGCAAAACATTATAAACCACATGCTTAAGTCCCCAAAGCATTATATACAAAACCATGCCTAAATTCCAAAGCATAAAATCATAAACCATGCTTAAATTCCAAAGCATAAATCATAAACCATGCTTAAATTCCAAAGCATAAATCAATAGGTCCAACAAAAAAACTTTCATATATTGGAAATTATAGTGACCCCGGATAGTCGACCACTATCCTTGATTAGCCGACTGCTAACCTTTAGTTAACCGACCGTTAACTTTACACATCGGATACACGAATCTCCCTTAATGACCGACCATCATCAAGACCATACCATGCCGACCGCATGAGTTAACAACCTTGCCGACCGCAAGCTTTACATCATCAAGGGAAACCGACCACTCAACCCAAGTGATAACAACATAGTCCGAGTAGCCAACCGCTATACCTCAAGGACCCTTAACCACGATCGATTTTTAAACATATTATAGTGCACTTTATCCTATGTCATGCCAACTATATCCGAATGTTTTCTCACCTTGTCACATAGCCAATATATCATTTACAAAACTATTTACCCACTGTTTTACAATGCATTACAATACATCCCCACATATGCAAATCATATTGCCATAGCAAATATCACATTCCCGACCGGAATAGAAACCAATGCTCACTAACATTTAATATACTTTTAAGGCACTGTATATATACTTAAAAACCATGCATTTACAGAAAGTAAAACTAACCATGTTTACGAACAAAACATGAATCATACATGCTCATATCTAAACCGATATTAAGGAGCAAATAAGGGAAATGATAGAGTAGCGCAAATTCGAATAAAGAGAAAAACAAAACAAACCAAAATAAAGAATAAATCTAAAAATTCAGATTTGCTTATGGTGGCGGCGTCAATGGAGGAAAGCTTGAATATGTGGAGATGGCGTGATGAATTGATAGTTGTTGTTTTGTCCTCGGAACCCTCTTAGACGTAATTATCTAAGCAAGCAACCTCAAGTGGCTCTAACCCACCCTCCTAGATGCAATTACCTAGGCAAGCAAGAGTGTGAAGATGATCTCCCTCACAAGAACTCAATGATCTTATGTTGAAGATGGCTTCTAGACAAGTTTACCGAACACTTGCAAACTCAAAGAATACTAAAATATCCAAAGAGAACTTTTTACTAATCAATGAAATCTAAATTACAAAGTGGGTGAAGCCTCCTTTATATAGGCCATGGAGAAGTTCTAATCCTACTAAACTTAGGAATTAAATACAATAAATAAATGCTAAAATCTAATCTCCTAATTAGATAAGTAACTTCTAATAATAAATAAATGCTAAAAATAAAATCTTAATTAAATAAATATGATCCTAATCGATATTGCAGAATCCTATATTGATTTAAATTATAAACAATCAAATAAAATCTTGAAAATTCGTAATTATTCAAAAATCCCGTATTAATCCCGTATAGGAATTTCTGCATGCGCTGTCTTCGCTAAAATAGATGTATCTTGAGATCCAGATGTCCGATTGAGGCGTTTCAAGATGCGTTGGAAAGCTAATTTGCAGCCGGACAAGTTTTAAGAAGATATTTTGACCCATAAATGCCTGGATCCCATCCAAAAATTCGTCGCAAGTTAGCTGACTTTCCAGACTTCACAAACAGATTCAATTTCTTGTCCAAGATGCATCGTTTTTGACCTCCTATGCGTGCATTGTTTTGGCCATTATTGTTTGCATTGAACAAATTCAGCTTTTTGTCCAATATGAGTAATTTAACCCCGCTCATGCATGTATCATTCCCCACTCCTCAAAAGGATTCGTCCTCGAATCTAAATCGGCAATGAGAGAACAATCATCAACTTCAATTGAAAAGGCTTCTTTGTTGTATGTGGAGTGATCTAATTGAGCTCCTCTCAATAGTTCAACAAAATCCTGAAAAAATAAGACAACACTACTCGAACATTTGTAATGACTAGTCAAAACAAAATCACTCGTCGCGTTCTTTTTCTTGTCTTTTTCTTTTGGGCTTTGTGTGACTTTTACCTCATATGTATTTTCACTCACCAAATTTGGGCCATTAATTTGACTTTTTTCACTCTCGGCCTCTTTACTCTCAGTCTTTTGTATCTCACATCCCACATCCCTCTCATAAAATTTATCATCAATGTACAATTTCTGTAGAGGAGAAAGTGTTTCTAACGGAATGATAGGACAAGAATCAAATGAAGGGTTAGAATTACACTTACTTTCTTCGTGGGGAGGTGATGAGAGTATAGCAAATAGACCCACTACTTCACACGAGGGATTATAAGCATTGTCATCTTGTCTAATGTGTTCACTATCACTATCCTTTTGTTTGGGAGATGGTTCTTCTCCAATATCAACATTTGCACAAATGCTAGAAGTAGAAGTACGAAGAGAATCATGTGTACCTTCTGGTTTTGGGATGTCTTCATGGTTGGTTGCCTTTGTGTGGTCAATTGATTCAGCCTTTTGCGCTTCCAATCTTTTTCGTTTTATCCTCTTACACTGTTTTTTTACTTTTGCTATTTCTTCATCTACTTTTTCCGGCTCTATTGTAGCAAACGAGAGCTTCTGGCCTTGGTGCACAACCGAGTATCCATTTGTTTTGATTCGATGGACAGCGCCCCGATCATTTTTCCAAGGTCTTCCTAATAGCAAGTGGGTGACTTCCGTAGGAACCACGTCACACCATACATTATCACAATAGCTTCCAAGAGTAAAAGAGATTAAACAACATTCGGTTACCTTCATATCCGGTCCGCTATTAAACCCTTGAAGATGATACGGCTTAGGGTGTTCTTGGCATGGTAGATCGAGTGCATCAACAATGAAGCTACTCACTAAGTTTACATGACTATCACCATCAATGATTAAAGAACATAGATTACCTTGTATCTTACACCGTGACCGAAAAATATTTATTGGTATACGATAATGAGTGTTGAAAAGAGAATAAAACATCCTAATTGCTTTAAGAATCCAAAGAAAAGGTTAGACACCAATAGAATTATAGTTGCAAGGAGAAAGAAGAGTATGAAACTTTTAGTCCTACTAACACAAGGAAACAAGAAGGTGTTAGAAGATGTGTAAGAAGCAATAAAAGCTAAAACAAACAAAAACTAATGGCTAAGAATGAAAGAAAATTAGAAAACCCCCGAAAACCCTAGAATTTTGCAGCAACTTGATCTACTTCGTTCGAGGTGTTCCCGATGTCAAAAAATTCTGAAATTTTATGTGGTGACTCCTCCAAAGGTGTATATATGATCTGGAAATTTTCAGCTCAAAATTCACTCGTTTGAATTTGACGAATTTTCCCTAATTTTTGAGTTTTTCACCCAAAAACGCCAAAATTCTTGTCAAGAATCGTCTCAAATCTGATACCAAATGATAGAGTAGTGCAATCTTGGATTTGGAAGCCTTCAATCAAGTTGTTGCAAGAACTAGGAGCTCTAGACTCAATCAAGGAAGTTTGGGCAGATCTGAAAATTCAAGAGAAAAGAGAAGGGATTTTCTTGAATTTTTCAGATTCAAGGCTGGAAATTTAAAGAAAGAAAGACGAGATGAAAGATTAGATGATAAGAAATAAGAATATAAATAAAAATATGAGAAAAGATTAAGAAGAAGATAGGTAAAACAAATCTGAAAATTCCAGCTTTGTTTATGGAATTATGGAAGATAGTGTGAAGGTTGAAGGTGAAGATGGCTTGCGATTTATTGTTGTTGTTTTGTCCTCGGCACCCTCTTAGACGCAATTATCTAAGCAAGCAACCTCAAGCGGCTCTAACCCACCCTCCTAGATGCAATTACCTAGGCAAGCAAGAGTGTGAAGATGATCTCCCTCACAAGAACTCAATGATCTTATGCTGAAGATGGCTTCTAGACAAGTTTACCGAACACTTGCAAACTCAAAGAATACTAAAATCTACAAAGAGAACTTTTAACTAATCAATGAAATCTGAATTACAATGTGGGTGAAGCCTCCTTTATATAGGCCATGGAGAAGTTCTAATCCTACTAAACTTAGAAATTAAATACAATAAATAAATGCTAAAATCTAATCTCCTAATTAGATAAGTAACTTCTAATAATAAATAAATGCTAAAAATAAAATCTTAATTAAATAAATCTGATCCTAATCGATATTGCAGAATCATATATTGATTTAAATTATAAATAATCAAATAAAATCTTGAAAATTCGTAATTATCCAAAAATCCCGTATTAATCCCGTATAGGAATTTCTGCATGCGCTGTCTTCGCTAAAATAGACGTATCTTGAGATCCAGATGTCCGATTGAGGCGTTTCAAGATGTGTTGGAAAGCTAATTTGCAGCCGGACAAGTTTTAAGAAGATATGTTGACCCATAAATGCCTGGATCCCATCCAAAAATTCGTCGCAAGTTAGCTGACTTTCCAGACTTCACAAATAGATTCAATTTCTTGTCCAAGATGCATCTTTTTTGACCTCCTATGCGTGCATTGTTTTGGCCATTATTGTTTGCATTGAACAAATTCAGCTTTTTTTACAATATGAGTAATTTAACCCCGCTCATGCATGTATCAGGAAACTTACTTCCAAGCTTAGGTAAGTGTTTCAAACTTAACATAAACTTCCAAATCCACTTTCAAACCTTTGAAAGACTTTTTAAGCCATTTCCACTCACCAATTTTCACTTCGCTTTGCTTGCTACAGCGAAACAAACTCCCGACAAGCCTCAAACCACTTCAAGATGCTACGCCTTGATTATCCCCTATTTCGGCCACACAAAACTAGAGGAAACATGCATTAAAATGCATCCAACACTCTGTTTCAAACCAAAATCCCGTAGCTCTCAAAACGACCACTCAAAACTCATTCGAAACTTACCGAAATCAACCTCAAACTCTACTCAATCTTAACCCAGCCATACTATAGCGATTCAAAACCTTAATCTTCACCAATTGATATCTAAAAACTCATTCACAACATCCTTTTACTTCTAGCAATCAATAAACACCTTAAACAACCCAAAAACCCTTAACTAACAACCTAAACAATTAGAGATTCAACCAATTTCGGGATTCCATTATTAAAAACAACTTATCCACATTATAATGCATCTAAAATAAGATTGAAATCAATCCACAACACTGCAAAAACATATCCAAATCGAAAAATCACAAGATCCATCAATTAAACCTCAATTAAGCTAAAATCCATAATTAATCACCCAAAACCTATTAGAAAATATATGTAAAGAGCCAAGAACTTGGGAATTTCAGTATACAACCTTTCATTAGAGGAGAAGAACGAAACTTACCTCCAACGAATGAGTTTCCCCTTAATTGGATGGTTTTTACTCTTGAAAAACAAAGAAATTTAAATGAGATTTTTGGAAAACCAATTGAGAAATCATTTAGCAAATCAATGAGTTAAGAAATTAAGATCATTACCTTAAATCTCTTATGGAAAAAGTGTGTTTGGCTAAGAGTGTTTTGAGAGAAGAAAAGTTACGTCAAATTGTGTTTTGGAAAAATAACCACCATATAACTAAATCTTCTTTTAATTCTTCTAATTAAAACCTTTTTAAAATAATCCTAATTAAGAGAAAAATCAGATTAGACCAAATGGTCAAATAGATCCTTAAAGATTCTAAGTTTTGACTATTTACAAAACAGTCACCTTTTAAAAACAGTTTTCAAAAATTGCATTTTGGTCACTAGCCAAAATGTCACCCTTCCAAAGCCCTTTTTCAAAATTGCTTTCATCAATATTTTTAATATAATAAAATATGATTTTTAAACATTTCCCATATTTTTATGTTTTGGAAAAATATTCACTCCCGAATCCGACTCGAATCTCTAACCCAATCCACTAGACCATCTAACCAGCCCCAAAACCGCTAGGCCCAAAACCAGGGCGTTACAATAAGCAAATATTTTAACTCATGAAATTTGATTTAATCTTATTCTGTGGCCGTTTTGCTGGGTTTAAGGCATACATGTTTGAATAGGCTTTACAGTGGACCCGTTGGAATTTTAACCGAGTAAAATTTTTTGAAAATGAGTTTAAGCTATATAATCACTCTCAAAAGACCATAAGTAAATTTTTAATTCATAAAATGCGATTTAATCTTATTTTTCTACTGTTTTGTTGGGGGTTAAGGCGTGCATGTCTAAATGAGATTTACATTTCAACCGTTGGAAGTTTAACCAAGTAAAAAGTTCTGAAATTGAGGTTAAGCTATATGATCATATTCAAAAGCCCATAATAAAATATTTTAACTCATGAAATTTGATTTAATCTTATTTTGTGGCCGTTTTGTTGGGTTTAAGTCGTGCATGTCTAATTGGCCTTTACAGTGGACCGTTGGAATTTTAACCGAGTAAAAAGTTCTGAAATTTAGGTTAAGGTATATCTAATATAATCATATTTAAAAGACCATAATCAAATATTTTAACTCATAAAATTTGATTTAATCTTATTTTGTGGTCATTTTGTTGGGTTTAAGGCGTACATGTCTAAATGGACTTTCCAGTGGACCTTTTGGAATTTTAACCGAGTAAAAATTTTTGAAAATGGGTTTAAGCTATATAATCATGTTCAAAAGCCCATAACAAAACATTTTAATTCATAAAATGTGATTTAATCTTATTTTTTGGCCGTTTTGTTGGGATTTAAGGCGTGCATGTCTAATTGGGCTTTATAGTGGACCGTTGGAATTTTAACGAGTAAAAAGTTTTGAAATTGAGGTTAAGCTATATAATCATACTCAAAAGCCCATAATCAAATATTTTAACTCATGTAATTTGATTTAATCTTATTTTGTGGCCGTTTTATTGGTCTAAGGCATGCATGTCTAAACGGGCTTTATAGTTGACTAGTTTGAATTTTAACAGAGTAAAAATTCATAAAAATGAGGTTAAGCTATATAATCATGTTTAAAAAAAACTATAACAAAATATTTTAATCCATAAAATAGATTTAATGTTATTTTTTGTCCATTTTTTGGGGTTCAAGGCGTGCATGTCTACATGGGCTTTATAGTGGACCCGTTGGAATTTTAACCGAATAAAAAGTTCTAAAAATGAGGTTAAGCTTTGCAATCATGTTCAAAAGCCCATAAAGAAATATTTTAAGTCACAAAATTTGATTTAATCTTATTTTTGGCCGTTTTGTTGGGGTTTAAGACGTGCATGTCTAAATGGGCTTTATAGTGGACCTGTTGAAATTTTAACTAAGTAAAAAGTTCTGAAATTGAGGTTAAGCTATATAATTAAATTCAAAAGCCCATAATCAAATATTTTAACTCATTAAATTTGAAATATTTTAACTCATTAAATTTATATGGACTTAATTTTAACCGAGTACAAATTTATGAAAATGAGGTTATGATATATACTCATGTTCAAAGACCCATAACTAAATATTTTAGGTCATAAAATTTGTCATAAATTTTTTTGGTCATAAAATTTGCATGTTACATGGGCTTTATAGGGACTGTTAAATGAATTTTAGTGGACTAAAATTTCTAAAAAATTTCTAAAATTGAGGTTAAGCTGTATAATCATGTTCAAAATCCAATAACTAAATATTCTAAGTCATAAAATTTGGTTTAAATTTTTTTTTGGTTTGTTGATTTAAGATATATTTTAACAGTAAAAATTTCTAAAAAATAGGGTTAAGCTATATAATCATGTTCAAAATCCCATAACTAAATATTTGAAGTCATAAAATTTGATTTAATCATATTTTTCGTCCATTTTGTTGGGGTTTAAGGCGTGCATGTCTAAATGTGCTTTACAGTGGACCCGTTGGAATTTTAACCGAGTAAAAATTTATGAAAATGAGGTTGTGATATATAATCATGTTCAAAGGCCCATAACTAAATATTTTAGGTCATAAAATTTGATTTCATCTTATTTTTTTAATTGTTGGTGTTTAAAAAATATTTTAAGTAAAAAAATTTGATTTAATCTATAATTAACTAAATATTCTAAGTCATAAAATTTGGTTTAATATTATTTTTCGGCCGTTTTGTTGGCGTTTAAGACATGCATGTCTGAATGGGCTTCATAATGGACATGTTGGAATTTTAACAGAGTAAAAATTTCTAAAAAAATGGGGTTAAGCTATATAATAATGTTCAAATTCCCATAAAGAAATATTTTAAGTCATAAATTTTGATTTAATCTTATTTTTTTAGTTTAAGGCATTTTGTTGGGGTTTAAACTAAATAATTTTGAATGGAGTAAAAAAAATTTCTAAAAAAAATCAGGTTAAAAATCCCATAATAATATTTTAAGTTCAAAATTTGATTTAATCTAACTTTGTTTATTTTAAGTCATAAAAAAGTTGATTTAATCTGTATAATCATGTTTAAAAGCCCATAACTAAATTTTAATCTTATTTTTTTAAGACATGTCTAAATGGGCTTCATTTTGTTGGGATGTTTATATAATCATGTTTAAAATCCCATAACTAAATATTTGAAGTAAATGTGATTTAATCTTATTTTTTGGCCATTTTGTTTAGGGTTTAAATGGACCTGTTGGACCGAAAATGATGCTAAGCTATTTTAACCAAGTAAAAATTTTTAAAAATGATGTTAAGCTATTTAATCATGTTCAAAAATCCCATAACTAAATATTTTAAGTCATAAAATTTGATTTAATCTTATTTTTCTTCCGTTTTGTTGTTTAATGGACTCGTTGGAATTTTAACAGTAAAAATTTCTAAAAATGAGGTTAAGCTATATAATCATGTTCAAAATCCCATAACTAAATATTTTAAGTCATAAAATTTGATTTAATCTTATTTTCTTCCATTTTGTGTTGTTTTGAATTTAAATTTATGGACCGTTGGAATTTTAACAGTAAAAATCTAAAAAATGATGTTAAGATATTTAATCATGTTCAAAATCCCATAACTAAATATTTTAAGTCATAAAATTTGATTTAATCTTTTTTTTTTTTTTAGGTTTAAAAATTGCAAATAAATGTTTGGACCCGTTGAAATTTTAACTAAAAATTTTAAAATTGATGTTAAGCTGTATAATCATGTTCAAAATCCCATTACTAAATATTCTAAGTCATAAAATTTGATTTAATCTTATTTTTCGCTGTTGGCGTTTAAGACATGTATGTCTAAATGGGCTTCATAATGGAACACGTTGGAATTTTAACCAAAAAATTTCAAAAAAGTTCTAAAATCAATTTCAAAATTCATAAAATTTAATTTAATCTTACTTTTTTGGTCTATTTTGTTAGGGTTTAATCAAATGTTCAAAAACCCAAAAATAAATATTTAAGCTAAATCATAAAACCCACAACTAAATATTTTAAGTTTTTCAAATCTTATTTTTTTTTGTTTAGGTTTAAGGCATGCATGTCGTTAACTAAATATTTTAAGTCATAAGTTTGATTTAATATTATTTTTCTTCTGTTTTGTTGGGGTTTAAGGCGCGCATGTCTGAATGGGCTTTACAGTAGACACGTTGGAATTTTAACCAAGCAAAAAGTTCTAAAATTGAGGTTACGCTGTATAATCATGTTCAAAAGCCCATAAATAAATATTTTAAGTCATAGAAAGTGATTTAATCTTATTTTTCGACCGTTTTGTTTGGGTTTAATCCATTTAAATGGGCTTTATAGTAAAAATTTCTAAAATTCTAAAATTGAGGTTAAGCTATATAATCATATTCCAAATCCCATAACTAAATATTTTAAGCCATAAAATTTGATTTAATCTTATTTTTCGGCCGTTTGTTGGGGTTTAAGGCATACAAATCTAAATAGGCTTTACAATGGACTCGTTAGAATTTTAACCAAGTAAAAAGTTCTAAAATTGAGGTTAAGCTCTATAATCATGTTCAAAATCCCATAACTAAATATTTTAAGTCATCAAATTTGATTTAATCTTACTTTTCTGTCGTTTTGTTGGGGTTTAAGGCGTGCTTGTCTAGATGGGCTTATAGTGGACCCGTTGGAATTTTAACCTAGTCAAAATTTCTGAAAATGAGGTTAAGCTATTTAATCATGTTCAAAATCCCATAAATAAATACTTTAATTCATAAAATTTAATTTAATCTTACTTTTTGGCTGTTTTGTTGGGGTTTAAGGCATGCATGTCTGAATGGGTTTCACAATGGACCCTTTGGAATTTTAATTGGGTATAAATTTCTAAAAATAAGGTTGAGCTATATAATCATGTTCAAAATCCCATAACTAAATATTTTAAGTCTTAAAAATTTTTTGAATCTTATTTTTCGTCCGTTTTGTTGTGGTTTAAGTCGTGCTTGTCTAAATGGGCTTAATAGTGGAACCGTTGGAATTTTAACCGAGTAAAAATTTCTAAAGTTGAGGTTAAACTATATAATAATTATTTTAATCCCATAAATAATTTTATTGCATGTCTGATGGGCTTTACGGTGGACCAATTCAATTTTAACAGAGTAAAAATTCTGAAATTGAGGTTCAGCTATATAATCATATTCCAAATCCCAATATCAAATATTTTAACTCAAGAAATTTCATTTAATCTTATTTTGTGGCCGTTTTGTTGGGTTTAAGGCGTGCATGTCTAAATGGGCTTATAGTGGACCCGTTGGAATTTTAACCGAGTAAAAATTTATGAAAATGAGGTTAAGCTATATAATCGTATTCCATAGCCCATAATCAAATATTTTAACTCATAAAATTTATGAAAATGAGGTTAAGCGATATAATCATGTTCAAAACCTATAAATAAATATTTTAAGTCATAAAATGTGATTTAATCTTATTTTTCGGACGTTTTGTTGGGTTTAAGACGTGCATGTCTAAATGAGTTTTACAGTGGACCATTTGGAATTTTAATCGAGTAAAAAGTTTTGAAGTTGAGTTTAAGCTATATAATAAAATTAAAATTCCATAATCAAATATTTTAACTCATGAAATTTTATTTAATCTTATTTTTGTCGTCGTTTTGTTGGGTTTAAGGCGTGCATGTCTAGATGGGCTTATAGTGGTCCCGTTGGAATTTTAACCGAGTAAAAATTTTTGAAAATGAGGTTAAGCTATTTAATCATGTTCAAAAGCCCATAAAATAAATATTTTATGTAATAAAATTTGATTTCATCTTATTTTTCGGCCGTTTTGTTGGGGTTTAAGGCGTGCATATCTAAATGGGCTTTATAGTGGAGCCGTTGGAATTTTAACCTAGTAAAAATTTCTAAAATTGAGGTTAAGCTATATAATCATGTTCAAAAGCCCATAAATAAACACTTTAAGTTATAAATTTTAATTTAGTCTTATTTTTCGGTCGTTTTGTTGGGGTTTAAGGCATGCATGTATGAATGGGCTTCACAATGGACCCGTTGGAATTTTAACAGAGTATAAATTTCTAAAAATGAGGTTAAGCTATATAATCATGTTCAAAATCTCATAACTAAATACTTTAAGTCATAAAAATTTATTTAATCTTATTTTTCGGCCGTTTTGTTGGAGTTTAAGTCGTGCATATATAAATGGGCTTTATAGTAGACCTGTTGAAATTTTAATCTAGTAAAAAGTTCTAAAATTGAGGTTAAGCTGTATAATCATGATTAAAATCCCATAACTAAATATTTTAAGTCATAAAATGTAATTTAATCGTATTTTTCGGCCGTTTTGTTAGGGTTTAAGGCTGCATGTCTAAATGAGCTTTACAGTGGACCATTTGGAATTTTAACCAAGTAAAAATTCCTCAAATTAAGGTTAAGCTGTATAATCATGTTCAAAAGCACATAAATAAATATTTAAGTCATAAAATTTGATTTAATCTTATTTTGCAGCCATTTGTTGGGGTTTAAGGCGTGCAAGTCTAAATGGGCTTTATAGTGGACCCGTTGCATTTTAACCAAGTAAAAAGTTCTAAAATTGAGGTTAAGCTATATACTCATATTCAAAAGCCCATAATAAAATATTTTAACTCATAAAATTTAATCTTATTTTGTGGTCGTTTTATTGGGTTTAAGGCGTGCATGTCTAAATAGGCTTTATAGTGGACCCGTTGGAATTTTTACCGAGTACAAACTTCTGAAAATGAGGTTAAGCTATATAATCATGTTCAAAAGACTATAATCAAATATTTTAACTCATAAAATTTGATTTAATCTTATTTTTTTGCTGTTTTGTTGGGGTTTAAGGTGTACATGTCTAAATGGGCTTTACAGTGGACCTGTTGGAATTTTAACCGAGTAAAACTTTCTGAAAATGAGGTTAAGCTATATAATCATTTCCAAAATCCCATAACTAAATATTTTAAGCCATAAAATTTTATTTAATCTTATTTTTGGTCGTTTTGTTTGGGTTTAAGGCGTGCATGTCTAAATGGGCTTTATAGTGGACCCCATGAAATTTTAACCTAGTAAAAAGTTCAGAAATTAATGTTAAGTTGTATAATCATATTAAAAATACCATAATCAAATATTTTAACTATTAAAATTTGATTTAATCTTATTTTGTGGTCGTTTTGCTAGGTTTAAGGCGTGTATGTTTAAATGTGCGTTACAATGGACCCGTTGGAATTTCAACTGAATAAAAATTTCTAAAAATGAGGTTAATCTATATAATCATGCTCAAAAGCCCATAACTAAAGAATTTAAGTCATAAAATGTGATTTAATCTTATTTTCGACCGTTTTGTTGGGGTTTAAGGCGTGCACGTCTAAATGAGCTTTATAGTGGACCATTTGGAAGTTTAACCAAGTAAAAAGTTCTAAAATTGAGGTTAAGCTAAATAATCATGTTCAAAAGCCTATAAATAAATATTTAAAGTCATAAAATTTGATTTAATCTTATTTTGCGACCTTTTTGTTGGGGTTTAAGGCGTGCATGTCTAAATGTGCCTTACAGTGGACCCTTTGGAATTTTAACCGAGTAAAAGCTCTAAAAAAGAGGTTAAGCTATAATCATATTCAAAAGCCCATAATTAAATACTTTAACTCATAAAATTTTATTTAATCTTATTTTGTGGTCGTTTTGTTGGGTTTAAGGCGTGCATGTCTAAATAGTCTTTATAGTGGACCCGTTGGAATTTTACCGAGTATAAATTTTTGAAAATGAGGTTAAGCTATATAATCATGTTCAAAAGTCCATAACGAAATTTTTATGTCATAAAATGTGATTTAATCTTATTTTTCGTCCGTTTTGTAGGGTTTTAAGGCGTGCATGTCTAAATGGTTGGAATTTTAACCGGTTAAAAAGTTTTGAAATCGAGGTTAAGCTATATAATCATATTCAAAAGCCCAATATCTAATATTTTAACTCATAAAATTTGATTTAATCTTATTTTGTGGTCGTTTTGTTGGGTTTTAGGCGTGCATGTCTAAATGGACTTTTACAGTGGACCCGTTGGAATTTTAACCGAGTAAAAATTTCTGAAAATGTGGATAAGCTATATAATCATATTCCATAGCCCATAGTTAAATATTTTAACTCATAAAATTTGATTTAATCTTATATTTTTGCCGTTTTGCTATGTTTAAACGTGCATGTTTAAATGGGTTTTAAAGTGGACCAGTTGGAATTTTAACCGACTAAAAATTTATGAAAATGATATTAAGCGATATAATCATGTTCAAAACCTATAAATAAATAATTTAAGTCATAAAATGTGATTTAATCTTATTTTTCGATCGTTTTGTTAGGGTTTAAGGCATGCATGTCTAAATGAGTTTTACAGTGGACCATTTGGAATTTTAACCGAGTAAAAAGTTTTGAAATTGAGTTAAAGCTATATAATAAAATTAAAAGCACATAATCAAATATTTTAACTCATGAAATTTTATTTAATCTTATTTTGTCATCGTTTTGTTGGGTTTAAGGCGTGCATGTCTAGATGGGCTTATAGTGGACCCGTTGGAATTTTAACCGAGTAAAAATTTCTGAAAATGAGGTTAAGCTATTTAATCAAGTTCAAAAGCCCATAAAGTAAACATTTTATGTCATAAAATTTGATTTCATCTTATTTTTTGGCCGGTTTGTTGGGGTTTAATGCGTGCATGCCTAAATGGGCTTTATAGTGGAGTCGTTGCAATTTTAACCTAGTAAAAATTTCAAAAATTGAGGTTAAGCTGTATAATCATGTTCAAAACCTATAAATAAATATTTTAAGTCATAAAATTTAATTTAATCTTATTTTCTGGTCGTTTTGTTGGGGTTTAAGGCATGCATGTCTTAATGAGATTCACAATGGACCCGTTGGAATTTTAACAGAGTATAAATTTCTAAAAATAAGGTTAAGCTATATAATCATGCTCGAAATCCCATAACTAAAAATTTTAAGTCATAAAAAATTATTTAATTTTATTTTTTGGTTGTTTTGTTGGGGTTTAAGGCGTGCATATATAAATGGGCTTTATAGTGGACCTGTTGAAATTTTAATTGAGTAAAAAGTTCTAAAATTGAGGTTAAGCTGTATAATCATGTTTAAAATCCCATAACTAAATATTTTAATTCATAAAATGTGATTTAATCTTATTTTTCGGTCGTTTTGTTAGGGTTTAAGTCTACATGTCTAAATGAGCTTTACAGTGGACCATTTGGAATTTTAACCAAGTAAAAAGTTCTCAAATTAAGGTTAAGCAGTATAATCAAGTTGAAAAGCACATAAAAAGTTCTCAAATTTGATTTAATCTTATTTTGCAGCCATTTTGTTAGGGTTTAAGGCGTGCATGTCTAAATGGGCTTTATAGTGGACCCGTTGCATTTTCACCAAGTAAAAAGATCTAAAATTGAGGTTAAGCTATATAATCATATTAAAAATCCCATAATCAAATATTTTAACTCATAAAATTTAATCTTATTTTGTGGTCGTTTTGTTGGGGTTTAAGGCGTGCATGTCTAAATAGGCTTTATAGTGAACCCGTTGGAATTTTTACCGAGTACAAATTTCTGAAAATGAGGTTAAGCTATATAATCATGTTCAAAAGTCTATAATCAAATATCTTAACTCAAAAAATTTGATTTAATCTTATTTTTCTGCTGTTTTGTTGGGGTTTAAGGCGTACATGTCTAAATGAGCATTATAGTGGACCCGTTGGAATTTTAAAAGAGTAAAAATTCCTGAAAATGAGGTTAAGCTATATAATCCTGTTCAAAATCCCATAAATAAAAATTTTAAGTCATAAAATTTATTTAATCTTATTTTGTGACCATTTTGTAGGGTTTTAAGGGCGTGCATGTCTAAATGGGCTTTACAGTGGACCCGTTGGAATTTTGTTCGAGTAAAATTTTTTGAAAAAGAGGTTAAGCTATATAATCATGTTCAAAAGCCCATAAATAAATATTTTAAGTTAAAATATGATTTAATCTTATTTTTAGGCCGTTTTGTCGGGGGTTAAGTCGTGCATATCTAAATGGCTTTACAGTGGGCCCGTTGGAATTTTAACCGAGTAAAACTTTCTGAAAATGAGGTTAAGCTATATAATCATTTTCAAAAGCCCATAACTAAATATTTTAAGTCATAAAATTTTATTTAATCTTATTTTTGGCCGTCTTGTTGGGGTTTAAGGCGTGCATGTCTAAATGGGCTTTATAGTGGACCCCATGAAATTTTAACCTAGTAAAAAGTTTTGAAATTAACTTTAAGTTGGATAATCATATTCAAAATACCATAATCAAATATTTTAACTATTAAAATTTGATTTAATCTTATTTTGTGGCTGTTTTGCTGGGTTTAAGGCGTGTATGTTTAAATGGGCGTTACAATGGACCCGTTGGAATTTCAACTGAATAAAAATTTCTAAAACTGAGGTTATGCTATATAATAGTGCTCAAAAGCCCATAACTAAAGATTTTAAGTCATAAAATGTGATTTAATCTTATTTTTCGACCGTTTTGTTGTGGTTTAAGGCATGCATGTCTGAATGAGCTTTACGGTCGGCCCGTTGGAAGTTTACGCTAGTAAAAAGTTTTGAAATTGAGGTTAAGCTATATAATCATAATCAGAATCCCATAATAAAATATTTTAACTCATGAAATTTGATTTAATCTTATTATATGGCTGTTTTGTTGGGTTTAAGGCGTGCATGTCTAAATGGGCTTATAGTGGACCCATTGGAATTTTAACCGAGTAAAACTTTTTAAAAATGAGGTTAATATAAATAATCATGTTCATAATCCCATAAATAAATATTTTAAGTTAAAAAATATGATTTAATCTTATTTTTCGGTCGTTTTGTTGGGGGTTTAAGGCATGCATGTCTAAATGGGCTTTACAATGGACCCGTTGCAATTTTAACCGAGTAAAAAGTTCTAAAATTGAGATTACGATATATAATCATATTCAAAAGCCCATACTAAAATATTTTAACTCATAAAATTTGATTTAATCTTATTTTGTGGCCGTTTTGTTGGGCTTAAGACGTGCATGTATAAATGGGCTATACAGTAGTCTCGCTCAGTTTTTACCGAGTACAAATTTTTGAAAATGATTTTAAGATATATAATCATGTTCAAAAGTCCATAACTAAATATTTAAAGTCATAAAATGTAATTTAATCTTATTTTTCGTCCATTTTGTTGGGGTTTAAGGCGTGCACGTCTTAATGGGCTTTACAATGGACCCATTGGAATTTTAACTGAGTAAAATGTTCTTAAATTGAGGTTAAGCTATATAATCATATTCCAAATCCCAATACCAAATATTTTAACTCATGAAATTTGATTTAATCTTATTTTGTGGTTGTTTTGTTGGGTTTAAAGCGTGCATGTCTAGATGGGCTTATAGTGCACCCTTTGGAATTTTAACAAATAAAAAATTCTAAAAATAAGGTTAATCTATATAATCATATTCCATAGCCCATAATGAAATATTTTAACTCGTAAAATTTGCTTTAATCTTATTTTGTAGTCGTTTTGCTGGTTTGAGCGTGCATGCTTATATGGGCTTTACTATGGAACCGTTGGAATTTTAGCCGATTAAAAATTTCTGAAAAAGAGGTTAAGCTATATAAACACGTTCAAAAGCCCATAAATAAATATTTTAAGTCATAAAACGAGATTTAATCTTATTTTTTGGTCGTTTTGTTAGGGTTTCAGGCGTGCATGTCTAAATGCGCTTTACAGAAGACCCGTTAGAATTTTAACCGCGTAAAAAGTTCTAAAATTGAGGTTAAGCTGTATAATCATGTTCAAAAGCCCATAACTAAATATTTTTAAGTCATAAAATTTGATTTAATCTTATTTTTCAGCCATTTTGTTGGGATATAAGGCATGCATTTCTGAATGGGCTTCATAGTGGACCCGTTGGAATTTTAAGAGTAAGAATTTCTAAAATGAGGCTAAGATTTATAATCATGTTCAAAAGCCCATAACTAAATATTTTAAGTCATAAAATTTGATTTAATCTTATTTTTCGGCCGTTTTATTGTGGTTTAAGGCATGCATGTCTAAATGGGCTTTACGGTGGAACCATTAGAATTTTAACCGAGTAAAAATTTCTGGAAAATGAGGTTAAGCTATGTAATCATGTTCAAAAGCCCATAAATAAATATTTTAAGTCATAAAGTTTGATTTAATCTTATTTTTCGGCTATTTTGTTAGAGTTTAAGGCGTGTATGTCTAAATGGGCTTTGCAGTGGACCCATTGGAATTTTAACCGAGTAAAAAGTTCTAAAATTGAGGTTAAGTTGTATAATCTTGTTCAAAAGCCCATAACTAAATATTTTAATTCATAAAATTTGATTTAATAATATTTTGCGGCTATTTTGTTGGGTGTTTAAGGCGTGCATGTCTAAATGGGCTTCATAGTGGACCCGCTGGAATTTTAACCGTGTAAAAAGTTTTGATTTGAGGTTAAGCTATATAATCATATTCAAAAGCCCATAATTAAATATTTTAACTCATAAAATTTGATTTAATCTTATTTTCGGCCGTTTTGTTGGGGTTTACGGCGTGCTTGTCTAAATCGGCTTTACAGTCGACCCATTGAAATTTTAACCGAGTAAAAAGTTATAAAATTGAGGTTAAGCTGTATAATCATTTTCAAAATCTCATAACAAAATATTTTAATTCATAAAATTTGATTTAATCTTATTTTGCGGCCGTTTTGTTGGGGGTTTAAGGTGTGCATGTCTAAATGGGCTTTATAGTGGACCGTTGGAATTTTAACCGAATAAAAAGGTCTAAAATTGAAGTTAAGCTGTATAATCATGTTCAAAATAACTAAATATTTTAAGTGATAAAATCTGATTTAATCTTATTTTTGGCCGTTTTGCTGGTTTAAGGCGTGCATGTCCAAATGGGCTTTATAGTGAACCCACTAGAATTTTAACGAGTAAAAAATTCAAAAATTGAGGTTAAGTTGTATAATCATGTTCAAAAGTCCATAACTAAATATTTTAACGTATAAAACTTTATTTAATCTTATATTGCGGCCATTTGTTGGGGTTTAAGGCCTGCATGTCTAAATGGGCTTCACAGTGGACCCGTTGATATTTTAACCGAGTAAAAAGTTTTGAAATTGAGGTTAAGCTACATAATCTTATTATAAATCCCATAATCAAATATTTTATCTCATAAAATTTTATTTAATCTTATTTTGTGGCCGTTTTGTTGGGTTTAAGGCGTGCATGTCTAAATGGGCTTTAAAGTGGACCCATTGGAATTTTAACCGGTAAATTTTTTTAAAAAAGAGGTTAATATTTATAATCATGTTCAAAAGCCCATAACTAAATATTTTAAGTCATAAAATGTGATTTAATCTTTTTTCGGCCGTTTTGTTGGGGTTTAAGGCGTGCATGTCTAAATGGGCTTCACAGTGGACCCGTTGATATTTTAACCGAGTAAAAAGTTTTGAAATTGAGGTTAAGCTACATAATCTTATTATAAATACCATAATCAAATTTTTTAACTCGTAAAATTTGATTTAATCTTATTTTGTGGCCGTTTTGTCGGGTTTAAGGCGTGCATGTCTAAATGGGCTTTAAAGTGGACCCGTTGGAATTTTAACCGGTAATTTTTTTTTAAAAAAGAGCTTAATCTTTATAATCATGTTCAAAAGCCCATAACTAAATATTTTAAGTCATAAAATGTGATTTAATCTTTTTTCGGCCATTTTTTTGGGGTTTAAGGCTTGCATGTCTAAATTGGTTGTACAGTCCCGTTGGAATTTTAACCGAGTAAGAAGTTCTAAAATTGAGGTTAAGCTGTATAATCATGTTTGAAAGCCCATAACTAAATATTTCAAGTCATAAAATTTGATCTAATCTTATTTTTTGGCCATTTTGTTGGGTTTAAGGTGTGCATGTCTAAATTGGCTACGCAGTGGACCCGTTGGAATTTTAACCGAGTAAAATTTTCTAGAATTGAGGTTAAGCTATATAATCATGTTCGAAAGCCCATAACTAAATATTTTAACCGAGTAAATTTTTTTAAAATGAGGTTAAGCAATATAATCATATTCCATAGTCCATAATCAAATATTTTAACTTATAAAATTTGATTTAATCTTATTTTGTTGTCGTTTTGCTGGGTTTAAGGTGCGCATGTTTAAATGAGCTTTACAGTGGACCCTTTGGAATTTTAACCAAGTAAAAATTTCTAAAAATGAGGTTGAGCTATATAATCATGTTCAAAAGCCCATATTAAATATTTTAAGTCATGAAATTTGATTTAATCTCATTTTCCGGCCGTTTTCTTGGGGTTTAAGGTGTGCATGTCTAAATGGGCTGTACAGAGGACCCATTGGAATTTTAACCGCGTAAACAGTTCTTAAATTGAGGTTAAGCTACAAAATCATATTCAAAAGCCCATAATAAAATATTTTAACTCATAATATTTGATTTAATCTTATTTTGTGTCCATTTTTTTGGGTTTAAAGCGTGCGTGTCTAAATGGGCTTTACAGTAGACCTGTTGGAATTTTAACTTAGTAAAAATGAGGTTAAGCTATATAATCATGTTCAAAAGGCCATAACTAAACATTTTAAGTAATAAAATGTGATTTAATCTTATTTTTTTGTCGTTTTGTTAGGGTTTAAGGCGTGCACGTCTAAATGGGCTTTACAGTGGACACGTTTATATTTTAACTGAGTAAAAAGTTCTAAAATCGAGGTTAAGCTATATAATCATATTCAAAAGCCCATAATCAAATATTTTAACTCATGAAATATGATTTAATCTTATTTTGTGGTCGTTTTGTTGGGTTTAAGGCGTGCATGTCTAAATGTGCTATGCAGTGGACCCGTTGGAATTTTAACCAAGTAAAAGTTTCTAAAATTGAGGTTAAGCTATATAATCATGTTCAAAAGCCCATAACTAAATATTGTAACCGAGTAAAAATTTCTTAAAATGAGGTTAAGTAATATAATCATATTCCATAGCCCATAATCAAATATTTTAACTCGTAAAATTTGATTTAATCTTATTTTATGGTCGTTTTGCTAGGTTTAAGGCACGCATGTTTAAATGGGCTTTACAGTTATGAAAATGAGGTTAAGCTATATAATCATGTTCAAAAGCCCATAACTACATATTTTAAGTCATAAAATTTAATTTAATCTTATTTTTCCCCTGTTATCTTGGGCTTTAAGGCGTGCATGTCTAAATGGGCTTTACAGTGGACCCGTTGGAATTTTAACCGAGTAAAAAGTTCTAAAATTGAGGTTAAGCTATATAATCATATTCAGAAGCCCATAATAAAATATTTTAACTCATAAAATTTGATTTAATCTTTTTTGTAACCATATCGTTGGGTTTAAGGCGTGCATTTCTAAATGGTGGAATTTTAACCAGGTAAAAATTTATGAAAATGAGGTAAATCTATATAATCATGTTCAAAAGCCCATAACTAAATATTTTAAGTCATAAAATGTGATTTAATCTTATTTTTCGGCCACTTTGTTAGGGTTGAAGGCGTGCATGTCTAAATGGGTTTTGTAGTGGACCTGTTTGAATTTTAATCAAGTAAAAAGTTCTGAAATTGAGGTTCAGCTAGATAATCATATTCAAAAGCCCATAATCAAATATTTTAACTCATGAAATATGATTTAATCTTATTTTGTGGCCATTTTGTTGGGTTTAAGGCGTGCATGTCTAAATGGGATAAACAGTGGACCAGTTGGAATTTTAACCAAGTAAAAATTTATGAAAATGAGGTTAAGCTATATAATCATGTTCAAAAGCCATAACTAAATATTTTAACCGAGTAAATTTTTTTGAAAATGAGGTTAAGTTATATAATCGTATTTCATAGCCCATAATCAAATATTTTAACTAATAAAATTTGATTTAATCTTATTTTTGGTCGTTTTGCTGGGTTTAAGGTGCACATGTTTAATTGGGCTTTATAGTGGACCCGTTTGAATTTTAACCAAGTAAAAAGTTCTGAAATTGAGGTTAATCTATATAATCAAATTCAAAATCCCATAATAAAATATTTTAACAACTAAAATTTTATATTGTCGTATTTTTTGGCCGTTTTGTTGGGTTTAAGGCGTGCATGTCGAAATGGGCTTATAGCGGACCCGTTTAAATTATAACCGAGTAAAAATTTTTGAAAATGAGGTTAAGATTGGGCTTTACAGTGGACCCATTGGAATTTTAACCTAGTAAAATGTTCTGAAATTGAGTTTAATCTATATAATAATATTCAAAAGCGTATAATCAAATATTTAACTCATGAAATTTGATTTAATCTTATTTTTGTGGCCGTTTTGTTGGGTTCAATGAGTGCATGTCTAAATGGGCTTATATTGGACCCGTTCGAATTTTAACCGAGTAAAAAATTCTAAAAATGAGGTTAAGCTATATAATCATGTTCAAAAGCCCAAAACTAAATATTTGAAATCATAAAATTTGATTTAATCGTATTTTCCGGCCATTTTGTTGGGATTTAAGGCGTGCATGTCTGAATCGGCTTTATAGTGGATCCGTTGGAATTTGAAATGAGTAAAAATATCTTAAATTGAGGTTAAGCTATATAATCATATTCAAAAGCCCATGAAAAATATTTTAACTAATGAAATATGATTTAATCGTATTTTGTGGCCGTTTTGTTGGGTTTAAGGCGTGTATGTCTAAATGGGCTATGCAGTGGACCCGTTGGAATTTTAACCGAGTAAAAATTTCTGAAAAAGAGGTTAAGCTATATAATCATGTTCAAAAGCCAATAACTAAATATTTTATTTGATTTAATTTTGTGATAAAATTTCAAGTAAAATGAGGTTAAGCTATAAAAAAGTCATATTTGAATCATTTTTAATCTTTTAAAATTTGATTTAATCTTATTTTGTTGTCGTTTTGTTGGGTTTAAGGTGCACATGTTTAAATGGGCTTTATAGTGGACCCTTGGAATTTTAACCATGTAAAAATTTTTATAAATGAGGTTAAGACATATAATCATGTTCAAAATCCCATAATCAAATATTTTAACTCATAAAATTTGATTTAATCTTATTTTTTTGTCGTTTTGTTGGGTTTAAAGCGTGCATGTCTAAATGGGCTTTATAGTGGACCCGTTGGAATTTTAACCGAGTAAAAAGTTTTTGAAAATGAGGTTAAGCTATATAATCATGTTCAAAAGCCCAAAATAAAATATTTTAACTCATGAAATTTTATTTAATCTTATTTTTGTGGTAGTTTTGTTGGGTTTAAAGCGTGCATGTCTAAATGGGCTTATAGTGGACCCGTTAGAATTTTAACTAAGAAAAATTTTTGAAAATGATTCTAAGATATATAATCATGTTCAAAAGCCCATAACTAAATATTTTTAAGTCATAAAATTTGATTTAATCTTATTTTGTGGCCATTTTGTTGGGTTTAAGCGTGCATGTCTAAATGGGCTTTATAGTGGACCCGTTGGAATTTTAACGTAGTAAAAAGTTCTAAAATTGAGGTTAAGCTATATAATCATATTCAAAAGCTCATATAATAAATATTTTAACTCATAAAATTTGATTTAATCTTATTTTGTGGTCGTTTTGTTGGGTTTTAATGCGTGCATGTTTCTAAATGGGCTTTATAGTGGACCCATTGGAATTTTAACAGTAAAATTTTTTAAAATGAGGTTAAGATATATAATCATATTCAAAAGCCCATAAAATAAATATTTTAAGTCATAAAATTTGATTTAATCTTATTTTTTTGGCCACTTTGTTGGTTTAAAGGCGTGCATGTCTAAATGGGCTTTATAGTGGACCCGTTGGAATTTTAAAAGAGTAAAAATTCTTAAAATGAGGTTAAGCTATATAATCATTTTCAAAAAAGCCCATAATAAAATATTTTAACTCATTAAATTTGATTTAATCTTATTTTTCATCCATTTTGTTGGGGTTTAGACATGCATGTCTAAATGGGCTTTATAATGGGACTCGTTGAAATTTTAACATAGTAAAAATTTCTAAAAATGAGGTTAATATATATAATCATATTTAAAAGCCCATAATAAAATATTTAAGTCATAAAATGTGATTTTGATTTTTTTTTTTTGTTGGGTTTAAGGTGCATGTCAAAATGGGCTTTATAGTGGACCCATTTGGAATTTTAAAAAAGTAAAAAAAAAAATGAGGTTAAGCTATATAATCATGTTCAAAATCCATAACTAAATATTTTAAGTCATAAAATGTGATTTAATCTTATTTTTTGCCATTTTGTTGAGGGTTTAAGGCATGCATGTCTAAATGGGCTTTATAGTGGACCCATTTGAATTTTAAATCCAAGTAAAAATTTTTGAAAATGAGGTTAAGCTATATAATCATATTCAAAATCCCATAATCAAATATTTTAACTCATAAAAAATGATTTAATCTTATTTTGTGGATGTTTTTTTGGGTTTAAGGCATGCATGTTTAAATTGGATTACTGATGGGACCCGTTGGAATTTTAACCGAGTAAAAATTTCTAAAATGAGGTTAATTATATAATCATGTTCAAAAGTCAATAACTAAATATTTTAAGTCATAAATGTGATTTAGTAACTTTTTCTTTGTAAAAATTTTAACTAAAAATGATGGACCCCGTCAAAATTTTAAACTATATAATCATATTCCATATCCCATAATCAAATATTTTAACTCATAAAATTTAATTTAATCTTATTTTGGTGATGTTTTGTTGGGTTTAAGGCGTGCATGTTTAAATGGGCTTTACAGTGGACCCGTTGGAATTTTAACCATGTAAAAATTTCTGAAAATGAGGTTAAACTATATAATTATGTTCAAAACTCAATAAATAGATATTTTAAGTCATAAAATGTGATTTAGTCATATTTTTCGGCTGTTTTGTTGGGGTTTAAGGCATGCATGTCTAAATGGGATTTAAGGTGGACCCGTCAGAATTTTAACCGAGTAAAAATTTTTGAAAATGAGGTTAAGCTGTATAATCATATTTCATATCCCATAATCAAATATTTTAACTCGTAAAATTTGATTTAATCTTATTTTGGTGATGTTTTTTGGGTTTAAGGCGTGCATGTTTAAATGGGCTTTACAGTGGACCCGTTGGAATTTTAACCAAGTAAATTTTTTTGAAAATGTGGTTAAGCTATATAATCATGTTCAAAAGCCCATAAATAAATATTTTAAGTCATAAAATTTGATTTAATCTTATTTTTGGGCCGTTTTGTTGGGGTTTAACCGTGCATGTCTAAATGGGCTTTATAGTGGACCCGTTGGAATTTTAACCAAGTAAAAAGTTCTAAAATTGAGGTTAAGCTATATAATCATATTCAAAATCCCATAATCAAATATTTTAACTCATGAAAATTGATTTAATCGTATTTTGTGGTCGTTTTGTTGGGTTTAAGATATGCATGTCTAAATGGGCTTATAGTGGACGCGTTTGAATTTTAACCGAGTAAAATTTTTTGAAAATGATATTAAGCTATATAATCATGTTCAAAATCCCATAACTAAATTTTTTAAGTCATAAAATTTGATGTAGTCTTATTTTTCGGCGTTTTGTTGGGGTTTAAGGCAGCATGTCTAAATGGGATTTATTGGGGACCCATGTTTAAATTTTAGTGGACCCGTTAAAAAGTATCCGAGTAAAAATTTGAGGTTAAGCTGTATAATCATATTCAAAAGCCCATAACTAAATATTTTATGTCCTAAAATTTGATTTAATCTTATTTTGTGGCCTTTTTGTTGGGTATTAAGGCGTGCATGTCTAAATGGGCTTTACAGTGGGCCCGTTTGAATTTTTACTGCGTAAAAAGTTCTAAAATTGAGGTCAAGATATATAATCATATTCAAAAGCCCATAATCAAATATTTTAACTCATTGAATTTGATTTAATCTTATTTGTGGCAATTTTGTTAGGTTTAAGGCGTGCATGTCTAAATGGGCTTATAGTGGGCTCGTTGGAATTTTAACCAAGTAAAAAATTTATGTCCTAAAATTTGATTTAATCTTATTTTTTGGACGTTTTGTTGGGGGTTTAAGGCGTGCATGTCTAAATGGGCTTTACACTAGACTCGCTAGAATTTTAACAGAGTAAAAAGTTCTAAAATTGAGGTTAAGATATATAATCATATTAAAAAGCACATAATCAAATATTTCAACTCATTAAATTTTATTCAATCTTATTTTGTTGTCGTTTTTGTTAGGTTTAAGGCGTGCATGTCTAAGTGGGCTTATAGTGGATCCGTTGGAATTTTTACCAAGTAAAAATTTCTGAAAATGAGGTTAAGCTATATAATCATGTTCAAAATCCCTTAATCAAATATTTTAGCTCATGAAAATTGATTTAATCGTATTTTGTGGTCATTTTGTTGGGTTTAAGGTGTGCATGTCTAAATGGGCTTATGGTGGAGCCGTTGGATTTTAAACCGAGTAAAAAATTCTGAAAATGATGTTAAGCTATATAATCTTGTTCAAAAGCCCATAACTAAATATTTTAAGTCATAAAATTTGATTTAGTCTTATTTTTTTCCATTTTGTTGGGGTTTAAGGCGTGCATGTCTAAATGGGCTTTATAGTGGACCCGTTAGAATTTTAATCGAGTAAAATGTTCTAAAATTGAGGTTAAGTTGTATAATCATGTTCAAAATCCCATAACTAAATATTTTATGTCCTAAATTTTGATTTAATCTTATTTTGTGGTTGTTTTGTTGGGTATTAAGGCGTGCATGTCTAAATGGGCTTTAAAGTGGACTCGTTGGAATTTTAACCGAGTAAAAAGTTCTAAAATTGAGGGCAAGATATATAATCATATTCAAAATCCCATAATCAAATATTTTAACTGAAAAAATTTGATTTAATCTTATTTTGTGGCCGTTTTGTTGGGTTTAAGGGTACATGTTTAAATGGGCTTATAGTGAACCCATTGGAATTTTAACCAAGTAAAAGCTTCTAAAAATGAGGTTAAGATATATAATCAATTTAAAAATCTCATAACTAATTATTTTAAGTACTAAAATGTTATTTAATCTTATTTTTTGGTCGTTTTGTTGGGGTTTAAGACGTGCTTGTCTAAACGGGCTTTATAGTGGACCCGTTAGAATTTTAATAGAGTAAAAAGTTCCAAAATTTAGGATAAGCTATATAATCATATTCAAAAGACCAAAATCAATATTTTAACTCTTAAAATTTGAACCCGATAACTATTGAACCCGTGTCAGGCCCAATAACTTTGAACCCGAGCGTGCTTATGTATTTAACTATTGAATTAAGAGCAATGTGACAAAGGACTGAATTTGGGATTTGTGTAATTGAAGGTGTTCACAATTCCTTGTATACGAGATGCAGAGGACATCGAATTTGGGTTTGAGAGAGTTCGAATGTCGTTTCAAGGGGCCAACCGATATAGCAAGGATTCAAGGTAATACTTTACTACCTACTGCATGCTTTTTGGAACCTGTTGGTAATTGATTAATGCATGAACAATATGATTGTGTATTTAACTATTGAATTTGATTTAATCTTATTTTGGGGCTATTTTATTGGGTTTAAAACGTGCATGTTTAAATGGTCATTATAGTGGACCCGTTGGAATTTTAATCGAGTAAAAATTTTTGAAAATGAGGTTAAGCTATACAATCATGTTCAAATTCCCATAACTAAATATTTTAAGTCCTAAAATTTTATTTAATCTTATTATTTGGCCGTTTTGTTGGGGTTTAAGACGTGCATGTCTAAATGGGCTTTACAGTGGACCCGTTGGAATTTTAACCGAGTAAAAAGTTCTAAAATTAAGGTTAAGCTATATAACTATATTCAAAAGCCCATAATAAAATATTTTAACTCATGAAATTTGATTTAATCTTATTTTGTGGTCTCTTTCTTTGGTTTAAGTTGTGCATCTCTAAATGGGCTTATAATGGACCTGTTGGAATTTTAACCGAGTAAAAATTTCTGATATGATCAAGCTCAAAATTTGATAACTAACTATTTTAATTCATAAAATTTGATTTAGTCTTATTTTTCGAGCCGTTTGGTTTAGGTTTAAGGCGTGCATGTCTAAATGGGCATTACAGTGGACCCATTGGAATTTTACCCGAATAAAAAGTTATGAAATTGAGGTTAAGCTATATAACCATATTCAAAAGCCCAAAAAATATTGTAACTCGTGAAAATAGATTTAATCTTATTTTGTGGCCATTTTGTTAGGTTTAAGGCGTGCATGTCCAAATGGGCTTATAGTGAACCCGTTGGAATTTTAACCGAGTAAAAATTTTTGAAAATGAGGTGAACCTATATAATCATGTTCAAAAGCCCTTAACTAAATATTTTAAGTCATAAAATTTGATTTAATCTTATTTTTGGGTTGTTTTGCTAGGTTTAAGGCATGCATGTTTTAATGGGCTTTAAAGTGGACCCGTTGGAATTTTAACCAAGTAAAATTTTTTGAAAATGAGGTTCAGCTGTATAATCATGTTCAAAAGCCCATAACTAAATATTTTATGTCAAAAATCTGATTTAATCTTATTTTTCAGCTGTTTTGTTGGGGTTTAAGGTGTGCATGTCTAAATGGGCTTTATAGTGGACCCATTGGAATTTTAACTGAGTAAAAAATTCTAAAAGTGAGGTTAAGCTGTTTAATAAGGTTCAAAAGCCCATAACTAAATATTTTATGTCCTAAAATTTGATTAATCTTATTTTGTAGCCGTTTTGTTGGGTATTAAGGCGCGCGTGTCTAAATGGGCTTTACAATGGACCCGTTGGAATTTTAACAGAATAAAAAGTTCTAAAATTGAGGTTAAGATATATAATCATATTCAAAAGCCCATAATCAAATATTTTAACTCATAAAATTTGATTTAATCTTATTTTGGAATGTTTTGCTGGGTTTAAGGCGTGCATGTTTAAATGGGCTTTACAGTGGACCCGTTGGAATTTTAACCGAGTAAAAAGTTATAAAAATGAGGTTAAGCTGTATAATCATGTTCAAATTCCCATAACTATATATTTTATGTCCTAAAATTTAATTTAATCTTATTTTTCGGCCGTTTTGCTGGGGTTTAAGGCGTGCATGTCTAAATGGGATTTATAGTGAACCCGTTGGAATTTTAACCGAGTAAAAAGTTCTAAAATTTAGGTTAAGCTATATAACCATATTCAAAAGCCCATAATCAAATATTTTAACTCATGAAATTTGATTTAAACTTATTTTGTGGTTGTTTTGTTGGTTATAAGGCGTGTATGTCTAAATGGGCTTATAGTGGACCCGTTTGGAATTTTAACAAAGAAAAATTTCTAAAAATGAGGTTAAGCTGTATAATAATGTTAAAAAGCCCATAAATAAATATTTTATGTCCTAAAATTTGATTTAATCTTATTTTGTGGCCGTTTTATTGGGTATTAAGGCATGCATGTCTAAATGGGCTTTACAACGGATCTGTTGGAATTTTATTTTGTGGCCGTTTTGTTGGGTTTAAGGCGTGCAAGTCCAAATGGGCTTATAGTGGACCCGTTGGAATTTTAAACGAGTAAAAATTTCTGAAAATGAGGTTATGCTATACAATCATGTTCAAAAGCCCATAACTAAATATTTTAAGTCATAAAATTTGATTTAATCTTATTTTGGAGTTGTTTTGCTGGGTTTAAGGCGTGCATGTTTTAATGGGCTTTAGTGGACCCACTGAAATTTTAACCGAGTAAAATTTTTGAAATTGAGGTTAAGCTATATAATCATGTTCAAAAGCCCATAAATAAATATTTCAAGTCATAAAATTTGATTTAATCTTATTTTTCGGTTGTTTTGTTGGGGTTTAAGGCGTGCATGTGTAAATGGGCTTTTACAGTGGACCCGTTGGAATTTTAACCGAATAAAATTTTTAAAATTGAGTTTAAGCTATATAACCATATTCAAAATCCCATAATCAAATATTTTAACTCATGAAATTTTATTTAATCTTATTTTGTGGTCGTTTTGTTAGGTGTAAGGCGTGCATGTCTAAATGGGCTTATAGTGGACCCGTTGGAATTTTAACCGAGAAAATTTTCTGAAAATGAGGTTAAGCTATATAATCATGTTCAAAAGATCGTAAAAAATATTTTAAGTCTTAAAATATGATTTAGTCCTATTTTTAGGCCATTTTGTTGGGGTTTAAGGCGTGCATGTCTAAATAGGATTTATAGTGGACTCGTTGAATTTTAAACTAGTAAAAATTTCTAAAAACGAGGTTAAGCAATATAATCATATTGCATATCCCACAATCAAATATTTTAACCCATAAATAAATTTGATTTAATCTTATTTTGGGGCTATTTTGCTGGGTTTAAGCCGTGCATGTTTAAATGGGCTTTATAGTGGACCAGTTGGAATTTTAATCGAGTAAAAATTTTTGAAATTAGGTTAAGCTATATAATCATTTTCAATAGCCCATAACTAAATATTTTAAGTCATAAAATGTGATTTAGACTTATTTTCAGCCATTTTGTTGGGGTTTAAGGCGTGCATGTCTAAATGGGCTTTACAATGGACCCGTTGGAATTTTAACCAAGTAAAAAGTTCTAAAATTGAGGTTAAGATATATAATCATATTCAAAAGCCCATAATCAAATATTTTAACTCATAAAATTTGATTTAATCTTATTTTGGAGTTGTTTTGCTGGGTTTAAGGAGTGCATGTTTAAATGGGCTTTATAGTGGACCCGTTAGAATTTTAACTGAGTAAAAAGTTCTAAAATTGAGGTAAAGCTGTATAATCATGTTCAAAAGCCCATAAATAAATATTTTATGTCCTAAAATTTGATTTAATCATATTTTGTGGTCGTTTTGTTGGGTATTAAGGCATGCATGTCTAAATGGGCTTTATAGTGGACCCGTTGGAATTTTAACCGAGTAAAAAGTTTGAAAATTGAGGTTAAGATATATAATCTTATTCAAACGACCATAATCAAATATTTTAACTCATAAAATTTTTTAAAATGATTTTAAGCTATATAATCATATTTTAAGCCCATAATCAAATATTTTAACTCATAAAACCATGATTAAATCTTATTTTTAAATATTTTAAGTCATAAAATGTGATTTAAATGGGCTTTTTGGGCTATTTTGAATTTTAAACAAGTAAAAAATTTCTAAAAAGAGGGCTTTATAATCATGTTCATTTTAACTAAATATTTTAAGTCATAAAATTGATTTAATCGTATTTTGTGGTCGTTTTGTTGGGTTTAAGGTGTGTATTCTATTTGGGCTTATAGTGGACCCGTTGGAATTTTAATTGAGTAAAATTTTTTGAAAATGATGTTAAGCGATATAATCATCTTCAAAACCCCATAACTAATTATTTTAAATCATAAAATGCGATTTAGTCTTATTTTCGGCCGTTTTGTTGGGGTTTAAGGCGTGCATGTCTAAATGGACATTACAATGGACCCGTTAGAATTTTAACTGAGTAAAAAGTTTTAAAATTGAGGTTAAGCTGTATAATCATGTTCAAAAGCCCATAACTAAATATTTTAAGTCATAAAATTTGATTTAATCTTATTTTGTGATCATTTGTTGGGTTTATGGCGCGCATGTCTAAATGGGCTTTATAGTGGACCCGTTGGAATTTTAATCTAGTAAAAAGTTCTGGAATTGAGGTTAAGCTACATAATCATATTCAAAAGCATATAATCAAATATTTTTTCTCATGAAATTTGATTTAATCTTATCTTGTGCATGTTTTGTTGGGTTCAATGCGTGCTTGTCTAAATGGGTTTATAGTGGACCCGTTGGAATTTTAACCGAGTAAAATTTTTTGAAAATGATGTTAAGCTGTATAATCATGTTCAAAAGCCCATAACTAAATATTCTAAGTCATGAAATTTGATTTAATCTTATTTTTCGGCCGTTTTGTTGGGGTTTAGGACGTGCATGTCTAAATGGGATTTATAGTGGACCCATTCGAATTTTAACCTAGTAAAAAGTTCTTAAATTGAGGTATGCTATATAATCATATTCAAAAGCCCATAATAAAATATTTTAACTCATGAAATATGATTTAATCTTATTTTGTGGCTGTTTTGTTGGGTTTAAGGTGTGCATGTCTAAATAGGCTATATAGTGGACCCGTTGGAGTTTTAACAGAGTAAAAAATTCTAAAAAGAGGTTAAGCGGTATAGTCATGTTCAAAAGCCAATAACTAAATATTTTAACTGAGAAAAAATATATGAAAATGATGTTAAGCTATATAATCATATTCCATGGCCCATAATCAAATATTTTAACTCATAAAATTTGATTTAATCTTATTTTGTGGCCGTTTTGATAGGTTTAAGGCGCGCATGTTTAAATGGGCTGTACAGTGGACCCGTTGGAATTTTAACCAAGTAAAATTTTTTGAAAATGAGGTTAAGCTATATAATCATGTTCTGAAGCCCATAACTAAATATTATAAGTCATAAAATGTGATTTAATTTTATTTTTCGGCCTTTTTGTTGCGTTTAAGGCGTGAGTGTCTAAATGGGCTTTACAGTGGACCCCTTGGAATTTTAACCGAGTAAAAAGTTCTAAAATTGAGTTCAAGCTATATAATCATGTTCAAAAGTCCATAAATAAACATTTTATGTCATAAAATGCGATTTAATCTTATTTTTCGTCCGTTTTGTTGGGTTTTAAGGCATGTATTTCTAAATGGGCTTTATAGTGGACCCATTGGAATTTTAACCGAGTAAAAATTTCTAAAATTGAGGTTAAGCTATATAATCTTATTCCAAAGCCAAATATCAAATATTTTAGCTCATGAGATTTGATTTAATCTTATTTTGTGGCCGTTTTGTTGGGTTTAAGGCGTGCATGTTTAAATGGGCTTATAGTGGACCCGTTGAAACTTTAACCGAGTAAAAAGTTCAAAAATTTAGGTTAAGCTGAATAATCATGTTCAAAAGCCCATAACTAAATATTTTAAGTCATACAATTTGATTTTATCTTAATTTTCGGCCGTTTTGTTGGGTTTAAGGCGTGCATGTCTAAATGCGCTTTACAGTGGACCCGTTGCAATTTTAACCAAGTAAAAAGTTCTAAAATTGAGGTTACACTATATAATCATGCTCAAAATCCCATTACTAAATATTTTAAGTCATAAAATTTGATTTAACCTTATTTTGCGGCCATTTTGTTGGGGTTTAAGGCATGCATGTCTAAATGGGCTTTATAGTGGACTTGTTAGAATTTTAACCGAGTAAAAACTTCTAAAATTGAGGTTAAACTGTATAATCATGTTCAAAAGCCCATAACTAAATACTTTAAGTCATAATTTGATTTAATCTTTTTTTGCGGCCACCTTGTTGGGGTTTCACGCGTGCATGTCTAAATGGCCTTTATAGTGGACCCGTTGGAATTTTAACTGAGTAAAAAGTTCTAAAATTGAGGTTAAGCTGTATAATCATTTTCAAAAGCCCATAAATAATTTTTTCTTGTCATAAAATTTGATTTAATCTTATTTTGTGGCCACTTTGATGTGGTTTAAGGCGTGCATGTCTAAATGGGCTTTACACTGGACCAGTTTGAATCTTAACTGAGTAAAAAGTTCTAAAATTGAGGTTAATCTGTATAATCATGTTCAAATACCATAAGTAAATATGTTTAGTCATAAAATTTGATTTAATCTTATTTTTTGACCATTTTGTTAGGGGTTTATAGCGTGCATGTCTAAATGGGCTTCATAGTGGATCAGTTGGAATTTTAACCGAGTAAAAAGTTCTGAAATTGAGGTTAAGCTATATAATCATATTCAAAAGCCCGTAATCAAATATTTTAACTCATAAAATTTGATTTAATCTTATTTATGGCCATTTTGTTGGGTTTAAGGCGTGCATGTCTAAATGAGCTCTACAGTGGACCCGTTAGAATTTTAACCGAGTAAAAAGCTGTTAAATTAAGGTTTAGATATATAATCATGTTCAAAATCACATAATAAAATATTTTAACTCATTAAATTTGATTTAATCTTATTTTGTGGCCATTTTGTTCGGTTTAAGGCGTGCATGTCTAAATGGGCTTTACAGTAGACCCGTTGGAATTTTAACCGAGTAAAAATTTATGAAAATGAGGTTTAGCTATATAATCATCATGTTCAAAAGCCCATAATAAAATATTTTAACTAATAAAATTTGATTTAATCCTATTTTGTTGTCATTTTGTTGGGTTTAAGGCGTGCATGTCTAAATGGGCTTTACAATAGACCTGTTGGAATTTTAACAGAGTAAAAAGTTCTAAAATTGAGGTTAAGCTATATAATCATGCTCAAAATCCCATAACTAAATATTTTAAGTCATAAAATGTGATTTAATCTTATTTTTCGGCCATTTTGTTGGGGTTTAAGGCGTGCATGTCTAAGAGGGCTTTATAGTGGACCCGTTTGAATTTTAACCAAGTAAAAAGTTCTGAAATTAAGGTTATGCTGTATAATCATATTCAAAATCCCATAATAAAATATTTTAACTCTTGAAATATGATTTAATCTTATTTTGTGGCCGTTTTATTGGGTTTAAGGCGTGCATGTCTAAATAGGCTATATAGTGGACCCGTTGGAATTTTAACCGAGTAAAAATTTCTAAAAATGAGGTTAAGCGATATAATCATGTTCAAAAGCCAATAACTAAATATTTTAACCGAGTAAAAATATCTGAAAATGAGGTTAAGCAATATAATCATATTCCATGGCCCATAATCAAATATTTTAACTCATAAAATTTGATTCAATCTTATTTTGTGACCGTTTTGCTAGGTTTAAGGCGTACATGTTTAAATAGGCTGTACAGGGGACCCGTTTGAATTTTAACCAAGTAAAAATTTTTGAAAATGAGTTTAAGCTATATGATCATGTTCCGAAGCCAATAACTTTATATTATAAGTCATAAAATGTGATTTAATCTTATTTTTTCGGCCTTTTGTTGGGTTTAATGCATGAGTGTCTAAATGGGCTTTACAATGGACCTGTTGGAATTTTAACAGAGTAAAAAGTTCTAAAATTGAGGTTATATAACACTTAAAAAAGTGTTGGGAGCTTTGCTGGTTGTGGGGCTCGAACCCACAACCCAGTTTATGTTTGGCCGCGTACCGAGCCAACTGAGCTAAACGCTCATAATGTATTGTTTCCTCGAAATTTCTTTTGAATTAAAGTAGGTTTGGGGTACCAAATAATAAATAAACCTGTTGATCCTCTTTTCCAGACTATTCAAACCAAATAATCCCCAAAACTCCCAAACCGTTCTCTCACCAAACCCTTTCAGCCATCTTTTCCGGTAGCCATCACCGTCGCGACGTGGCCGTCACCGCCGCCACCACCTTCTTCTTCGTCAAGCTCTGATCAAAACCCCTAAGGAATCACGCCCGGGCGTCGCGCCGTTCGTGGGGAAATTAAGGTGGAAGGCTCGTCGTTTTTACGGTTCTAAAACCATTCAGAAATCCTTTAATTTCGACCGTCGTCCTTGCCCGTTGGTGTTTTTGTGGCCTTTATCACCTTCCCCGTCACGAGGCGAGCCAACCCATAACCGTCGATCATTCAACCGACGTCGTTCGGCCCTTGGCCGAAGTTAGGCCGATTTGGGTAAGTTAGGTTAGTTTTGAGTGTTTTCTGGGTTGTTAAGGTTTAGTAGAAGAGAGATCCAGCCAAAACATGCTTTTTTGGGCCGTTTTTCGGTCGTGTAGGGCCACGCGTGAACCCTACACACTGCCTAAAGCTAATTCCGACCACCGTGACCGGTTTACCCGTAAACCGATATGGTCCAGTCTGGTTCAATCCAGTTTAATTTGGTTCAAATCGGTTCAGCCGACCTGACCCGTTGACCTGATCTGACCCGTCTAACCCGACCCATTGACCAAGTTGACCTAGTGAGTTAACTTGACCAAGTCAACTCAGTGAGTCAACCCGACCGAGTCAAACTTTTGACCGATGACATCAACGTTGGCTTTGACTGCTGACGTCAGCGTTGACTTTGACTGTTGACGTCAGCGTTGACTTTGACCCAAAAAGTTAACTTTTCCGAAAATCCCTATTTTATGTTTTTCGACGTCCTGGGTCCGTTTTTGAAGCCTATTTTGCAAAATTTTGACCCAAAAGTCTCCGAATCTGACCTTGAACCCGACAATGCATGTGTTTAGTTTTTCAGTTTAAGAGTTGTGATCAAGCTAAAGATTGATTATGGATTATGTTTAATTGAAGGTATTCACATAACTTCATATTCGAGAGGTAAAAGACGTCGAATTTGGGTTTGAGAATGTTCGAACGTTGTTTCATGGGTTGACTAATATAACAAGGATTCAAGGTAATACTTTACTACCTCTTGCATGCTTTACGTAACTGGTTGGTATTGGTTAATGCATGAATAAATTTGATTTATGCTTGAATATTTTAAAGTCATACTGATTATGATAGAAAGATAATAATTTGGATAAGACTCGAATGACTCGAATAAGAAATTGATGATCGATATGTAATCCAAGTTCAGTGAATAATTGATAAAATAATTCACCTCGAACTTCCAATTCAAATTATTTCTTGATAAAATATCTAATGCTTAGAATGCTTGGATGAGAAAAGACAAAAATTCCCTTGAGGAATGAAAAGGACTAAAATACCCTTGACTATGAAAGCGATCTAGAAATCTACACTAGATTTGGTAAAATAATTGATTCATCTGAAAATCTTGATTTTTTCTTGGAAAGTTTTGGTAGAAAAGTTTAAAGCTTCGAAATTGTAAAGTACTTGGATTTTCATAATTTCTAAATAAATCTACGAAGATAAGTTTACGGAAAACTATTTGTATGTCTGGGTTATTCATTGTGGCGTAAAAGATTGAATTGATTGAAGTGATTAAAAGGATTGAAAATGCTAATAAGGATGAACTAATCGGAATGACCGTAATGACCAAAAAGACTGAAATATCCTCAGGCTCTAATTGCCAAATTAATTGAAATGATGGATATACCCTCAAGAATTGAAATGAATGAATTGTTTGGAAAGACCAAAAGTACCTGAATGACTGAAATATTTCAAGCACCGAATTTGCTAAATTTTCTAAAATGATGGATATGCCGTTGAGTTTCAGAAATAAATAAAATATTCGAAAGGATCAAAGATAAGCCAGAATGACTGTATTGACCAAAATATATTTGTGCACCAAACTTTCAACGACTAAGACATCTATGACCCCTGGAATAATTAAATTTTCCTCATATCGTAGCATAAGTGTGATAACTTATCATTTATAAAATATATAGATATGTCGACTACGTGGTGGAAGGCCGGTAATGATTATGATGGTGATTGGTTTAGATTATGATGCTATTAGTATTAAGGAAAGAACGCTCGTGGGTCGTATCTATCGGAACTCTGGGAACCACATTAATATGGGTTATGGTTATAGCGAATGATTGTGGAAGTCGGATTAGCTGCTTAAAATCACATGTATTGCAAGTTCAATTTTACCCCCTCTTGGGTTGAATTACCAAATTGCCCCTGAGAGTCAAAATGCCCTTATGAGCAAATTGTCTGGTACTCTCCGAGAATATTTTAAATCCTGAATAAATCTGATATACTCGAAATCTCGCATAATCATGAAATACTGAAATTTTTGAATAACCATGAAGTACAAAACCCTGAGCACCTAGATGAAGACGAAGATTATCGGACTCTTCGAACAAGTTCCTTAATTCTAAAATCAGTATAGCAAGGATTAAAGTTCAGTATATTCCATATGTAATTATCAAGGTTCTCTAAGTGATAAATTGAACCATTTGGTGTGTTCCTTGCATGTGTATATTATCTCTATTTTGAAACTAAGACTCTCTCTCTGATCCGAACCATGAATCCTGTCTGTCTAAAAAAATAATACACCACTATGTTTGATATGAAAAATATGCTCTCTGATTTCTAATACTGTGGAAATATATGTATGATTACTATTTTTGTTATTCCGTCTGTCTACTAAACTATATGATTTGGGGTATTTTTGGGATATTATTGAAAATTTGTAGGCTCAACGCTGGTAAGTCCTTCTGGACCTAAGGTATCCCCTTAGGTAGGCTCAGTGGGCCTAGGGTAAGTCTTTCTGTAAGCTCCTAAGCTCAATGGACCTAGGGTAAGTCTTTCTGTAAGCTCCTATGCCCAATGGGCATAGGGTAAGTCTTTCTGGATACTGTTCTAGGATGCTACATATTAGTATATGGTTGGAGGGTAGTTAGGTAATTAAAATAAAACTTTTTGCTCCCTTTTATAACTCTACCCTACTGAATTAAATTACTAAAGACTGAAATTCTCTATATTCTCCCAATCTACAATTAATGAAATACATAAATTTTCACAGTCCAACTTTCGTAATATGCATCTCATCTGATTTTTCGAACTTTAGGCATCTTGTCTTGTACTCAGGTGATCATATAAAGACAATCCTATTACCTAAGTATATTGATGTTACGATTAACAATATTTTGAATGGAACCTGTTGTAGCTTGGATCATCATGTTAGTATTGCTTTGCCAATTACCTGGTTGTGCCTATAACATCAGTTGGTAGTTTTGTATTGCTGAGCTTTCCCAAGATCACGTTGTTTTACCATCGCAGGGTAGAAGAAATATATCATGGTAGTGACCGACATCAGTGTTTGAAGTTTTCTCGGCATTGCTTTTGGAGTGCGGTACTAGGTGTTGTTTATGTTACTGTTTGTATTATTTTTTTGAACTATTGTTATATGTTTAGATGATATCTGAAATGGTATTTTGAAGAGAAGTTTGTTTCACATTTTTAATGTATTTAAAGAAAAAAAAAATTTTCTTCTTTTCTCTGTATTTTTGTTGTGGGTCGCTCTTGTGACCCTAATGTGACCTTCTAGAATCAGGTGTAACGCACAGCCTGGTCTAGGGGGTTACAGGTTAAGTTATATAATCATATTCAAAAGCCCATAATAAAATATTTTAACTCATGAAATTTTATTTAATTTTATTTCGTGGCCGTTTTGTTGGGTTTAAGGCGTGCATGTCTAAATGGGCTTATAGTGGACCCGTTGGAATTTTAACCGAGTAAAAATTTCTCAAAATGAATTTAAGATATATAATCATATTCAAAAGCCCATAACTAAATATTTTAAGTCATAAAATTTGATTTAATATTATTTTGTGGTCGTTTGTTGGTTTAAGGTGTGTATGTCTAAATAGGCTTTACAGTGGACCCGTTGGAATTTTAACGCAGTAAAAAGTTCTGAAATTGAGGTAAAGCTATATAATCATATTCAAAAGTATATAATAAATATTTTAACTCATGAAATTTGATTTAATCTTATTTTGTGGCCGTTTTTTTGGGTTCAATGCGTGCATGTCTAAATGGGTTTATAGTGGACCCGTTGGAATTTTAACCAAGTAAAAATTTCTGAAAATGAGATTGAGATATATAATCATGTTCAAAAGCCCATAATCAAATATTTTAACTCATGAAATTTGATTTAATCTTATTTTGTGGCTGTTTTGTTTGGTTAAGGCGTGCATGCCTAAATGGGCTTTATAGTGGACTAGTTTGAATTTTAACCGAGTAAAAATTTCTAAAAATGAGGTAAAGGTATATAATCATGTTTAAAAAACTGTAACTAAATATTTTAATTCATAAAGTAGATTTAATCTTATTTTGTGGCTGTTTTGTTGGGGTTAAGGCGTGCATGCCTAAATGGACTTTATAGTGGACTAGTTTGAATTTTAACCGAATAAAAAGTTCTAAAAATGAGGTTAAGCTTTATAATGATGTTCAAAAGCCCATAACTAAATATCTTAAGTCATAAAATTTGATTTAATCTTATTTTTCGGCCATTTTATTGGGGTTTAAGGGGTGCATGTCTAAATGGGCTTTACAGAGTACCCGTTGGAATTTTAATCGAGTAAAAAAATATGAAAATGAGGTTAAGCTATATAATCATTTTTAGAAGCACACAAATTTTTGAAAATGATGTTAATCTATATAATTATGTTCACAATCCCATAACTAAACATTTTAAGTCATAAAATGTGATTTAATCTTATTTTTGGCCATTTTTGGGGGTTTAAGGCGTGCCTGTCTAAATGGGCTTTACAGTTGACCCATTTGAATTTTAACCGAGTAAAAAGTTCTAAAATTGAGGTTAAGCTATAATCATATTCAAAAGCCCATAATCAAATATATTAACTCATGAAATGTATTTAATCTTATTTTGTGGCCGTTTTGTTGGGGCTTAAGGCGTGCAAGTCTAAATGAGCTTTATAGTGGACCATTTGGAAGTTTAACCAAGTAAAAAGTTCTAAAATTGAGGTTAAGCTGTATAATCATGTTCAAAAGCCCATAAATAAGTATTTTAAGCCATAAATTTTGATTTAATCTTATTTTGCGGTCATTTTGTTGGGGTTTAAGGCGTACATGTCTAAATGAGCATTACAGTTGACCCGTTGGAATTTTAACCGAGTAAAAAGTTATAAAATTGAGGTTAAGCTATATAATTATATTCCAAATCCAAATACCAAATATTTTAACTCATGAAATTTGATTTAATCATATTTTGTGGTCGTTTTGTTGGGTTTAAGGCGTGTAATTCTAAATGGGCTTATAGTGGACATGTTGGAATTTTAACCGAGTAAAAAGTTCTAAAAATGAGGTTAAACTATATAATCATGATCAAAAGCCTATAAATAAATATTTTAAGTCATAAAATATGATTTAATCTTATTTTTTGGGCGTTTTGTTGGGGTTTAAGGCGGCATGTCTAAATGAGCTTTACAGTGGACCATTTGGAAGTTTAACCAAGTAAAAAGTTCTAAAATTGAGGTTAAGCTGTATAATCATGTTCAAAAGCCCATAAATAAATATTTTAAGTCATAAAATTTGATTTAATCTTATTTTGCGGCCATTTTGTTGGGATTAAGGCGTGCGTATCTAAATGAGCTTTATAGTGGACCTGTTGGAATTTTAACCAGGTAAAAACTTCTAAAATTGAGGTTAAGCTATATAATCATATTCAAAAGCCAATAATCAAATATTTTAACTCTTAAAATTTGATTTAATCTTATTTTGTGGTCGTTTTGTTGTGTTTAAGGCGTGCTTATCTAAATCGGCTTTATAGTGGACCCGTTGGAATTTTTAATGAGTAAAAATTTCTGAAAATGAGGTTAAGCTATATAATCAAGTTCAAAAGTCCATAACTAAATATTTTACGTTATAAAATGCGATTTAATCTTATTTTTCATCTGTTTTGTTGGGTTTTAAGGCGTGCATGTCTAAATGGGCTTTACAGTGGACCCATTAGAATTTTAACTGAGTAAAAATTTCTGAAATTGAGGTTAAGCTATATAATCATATTCCAAAGTCAAATATCAAATATTTTAACTCATGAAATTTGATTTAATATTATTTTGTGACTGTTTTGTTGGGTTTAAGGCGTGCATGTCTAAATAGGCTTATAGTGGGCCTGTTGGAAGTTTAACCGAGTAAAAACTTCTATAATTTAGGTTAAGCTGAATAATCATATTCAAAAGCCCATAACTAAATATTTTAAGTCATACAATTTGATTTGATCTTATTTTTCGGCCGTTTTGTTAGGGTGTAAGGCGTGCATGTCTAAATGCGCTTTACAGTAGACCTGTTGCAATTTTAACCGAGTAAAAAGTTCTAAAATTGAGGTTATGCTGTATAATCATGTTCAAAAGCACATAAATAATTATTTTAAAGCATAAAATTTGATTTTAACCTTATTTTGCGACCATTTTGTTGGGGTTTGAGGCATGTATGTCTAATTAGGCTTTATAGTGGACTAGTTGGAATTTTAACCGAGTAAAAAGTTCAAAAATTGAGGTTAAGCTGCATAATCATGTTCAAAAGCCCATAACTAAATACTTTAAGTCATAAAATTTGATTTAACCTTATTTTGCGGCCACCTTGCTGGGGTTTCAGGCGTGCATGTCTAAATGGGCTTTATGTGGACTCGTTGGAATTTTAACTGAGTAAAAAGTTCTAAAATTGAGGTTTAGCTGTATAATCATTTTCAAAAGCCCATAACTAAACATTTTTAGTCATAAAATTTGATTCAATCTTATTTTGCGGCCACTTTGTTGGGGTTTAAGGCGTGCATGTCTAACTGGGCTTTACATTGGACCAGTTGGAATTTTAACCGAGTAAAAAGTTCTAAAATTGAGGTTAATCTGTATAATCATGTTCAAAATCCCATAAGCATGTCTAAATGGGCTTCATAGTGGACCCGTTGGAATTTTAACCATGTAAAAAGTTTTGAAATTGAGGTTGAGCTATATAATCATTTTCAAAAACCCATAATCAAATATTTTAACTAAAATTTAATCTTATTTTGTGGTCATTTTGTTGGGTTTAAGACGTGCATGTCTAAATGTGCTTTACAGTGGACCCGTTGGAATTTTAACCGATTAAAAAGTTCTTAAATTGAGGTTAATCTATATAATCATGTTCAAAATCCCATAATAAAATATTTTAACTCATTATATTTGATTTAATCTTATTTTGTGGCCATTTTGTTTGGTTTAAGGCGTGCATGTCTAAATGGGCTTTACAGTAGACCCTTTGGAATTTTAACCGAGTAAAATTTTCTGAAAATGAGGTTAAGCTATATCATTTTGTTCACAAGTGCATAACTAAATGTTTTAAGTCATAAAATTTGATTTAATCTTATTTTTGACCGTTTTGCTGGGGTTTAAGGCGTGCATATCTAAATGGGCTTTATAGTGGACCTGATGGAAGTTTAACCGAGTAAAAAGTTCTAAAATTGAGGTTAAGCTGTATAATCATGTTAAAAAGCCCATAACTAAATATTTGAAGTCATAAAATTTGATTTAATCTTATTTAGCGACCATTTTGTTGGGGCTTAAGGCGTGCATGTCTAAATGGGCTTTACACTGGACTCGTTGGAGTTTTAACCACGTAAAAAGTTCTAGAATTGAGGTTAAGCTATATAATCATATTCAAAACCCCATATT